>JADBJO010009061.1:0-7500 GCA_016801955.1 Conus betulinus | reverse complement strand
TTTTCTGTTGTTGTTGTTGTTGTTGTTTTCAGCCCACCTTTTGAAGAGCTTACACGCTTTTTAGTCATCGTGAGATGTTGTTAGTATGTCGCGAGGCTCGACATTGAAGTGAGAACCCAACAAACACAAACCTTTTTCCAGCACAGGGACCGAGAGGAGAACACAGCATGGGTAATAATTAAACCCCATGATTGTATTCTCTGCCCTGAAGACGGACAACAAGTTTGAAAAACAAGCCAAACTAGAAATAAACACACAAAAGCAATGCATTGTGACTCTTGTTTAGTTACACAGTACCTACAAAAGAGAAAAGCGAATTTCCGACAGTTCTGCTGCACCAAATAATACTCCCAAAATGGCTGACAGCTAGCTCGCAGGGGAGGCAATATTCAGGGCTTTTGTTCTTGTTGTTAATGCCCTTGGTGACATCAGGAAAAGGGATGATACCTCTTGAAAATTCGCTATGCCAATTTTGGATCGTGTGTTGAATTGTTAAATCATCGTTGCTTGGCACTCTATTTTGTGTTTGTATGTCCAGTGAGTACACTTTTGCCGTCACAAAAAAAAAAAAATCGTTGTCAGAGAGAAAACATGTGAAGAATGTTTTGTGTGGTGTGTGTGTGTGTGGGTGTGTTGTGTGTGTGTGTGTGTGTGTGTGTGTGTGTGGTGAATGAGTTTTGTTGTGGTGTTTGTTTGTGTGTTTCGTCGCTGAGGCAGCAGTTTACAGAGTCACATTGGTCGATACACAGTGGGTCACGGTGAGCAGTCACGTGGTGAATGAATGACTAATGACTATGACCTGCAGCGCCGCCGACTATGATCGTTCCCCCCCGTGCTGTCCGTTCTGTCACCCCTCTCTGCCGTCCACTCCGTCTCTTTCTCCCTCTCTGTGTGTCCTTCTGTCTCTGCTTTATATCTCTGTGTCTGTCCGTCTGTCTCTCTTCTCATCTGTATCTCACGTCTGAAATCTATTCTGTCGAATCTCTCTCGCCTCTCTCTCACTCTCTCTCTCTTCTCTCTCTCACCACTTCCCGTCTTTTTCTCTGTCCTGTTGTCTCTGGTCGTCTCCCGTCCTCCCTTGTCCTCCCCGTTTCCACGTGTCTCTTCTCTTCTCAGTCCCCCCTCTTGCTTAGTTGTTTTCCTGTCCCTTATTCTCTATGTCTCTGTATTTGCCTCAGTCTGTCTGTCTGTCTGTCTCTCTCTCTGTCCTGTCTCTCTGGCTCTGTCTATGCCTATGTCTGTCTTCTGTGCTGTCTGTATCTAGTATCTGTCCTTCTCTCTCTCTCTCCTCTCTCTCACTCTGTCTGCTCTCTCTCTCGTCTCTCTCTCTCTCTGTGTCAAGTCGTGCGCAGGAAGAGTCATGACAATGTGAGTGTCGTTTTCCAGTATAACATGTGAATTTCACTAAATGTCACGACGCACTGGTTGTCTATCTTGTTGTCGATATTGCAAATTCCCCACGTTCACAGTCTTTTTTTTTTTTTTTTTTTTTTTTTTTTCCTACTTTGATATTCATATCGTCATCGGAATACGTATATTTTGTAATTTTCTCATTTAAGTCTTAACACAGTTTGGTCGAAAACCTGGTCAAAATCTTGCAAAGGAAAAACTCTCGTCCTACCATTGCTCCTCAGCGGCCCATACCGCCTCCTTCTCTCTCCTTCTCACTCTCGTTCTCCCTCCTCTCTGTCTGTATCTGTCTCTGTCACGTCTCTCTCTCTCTCTGAGTGTGTGTGGTTTGTGTTGTGTGTGTGTGTGTGTGTGGTGTGGTGCGTGTGTGTGTGTTGTGGTTTTCCCCATCGATCCCTCCATTTTCACTTAGGCAATCGATCGATGTTGGATCCCCCCACTCACACTGCCATGAAAAAGCTTGTACACTCACATTTTATTTCCAAACCGAAATATAAGTTTTGAATTTTTCCTTTCCTGAACTAAGCAGGACGTGTCCGCCACTGTGTTGGTGGTTCCTGTTGTTGTCTTGTTGTTGTGTTTGTTGTTGTTTGTTGTTGTTTGTTGTGTGTGTTGTTTGTGTGTTTTGTTTGTTGTTGGGTGGTGGTAACACCTTAACTGCGCACTCACACAAAGATTATATTAGGAGCACTCTAAACCTGCCTGGTATAACTACGAAAACCCAACATGGCATCCGTGACGGTACCTACTTCCTGTGTGCGTTTTTTTGTTTTTGTTTTTGTTTGTTGTTGTTGCTGTTGGTGTTTTTTTGGGTGACAGCTTTTCATTGTCGTTTACGTGGCTGGCACTTTTTTTTGTGTGTTTGTGTCTGTTCCTGCAACTCAGTGGTGAACATCTGAATGATATGTCTGGGTCTTCTGCACATGATTGACGTTTGTGGAAACAGCAAGTGTTAAACCTACATCCCACAAAAAGAGCTAGCCTTGTAAATTTCACTTCCTTCATGCTCCCGTAAGATCCATCATACAATAATGATATGTGGTTTTTTCTTTTTATAGGAATGGCTTTGGTGCATTATTCATATTCTTCTGTTTGTGTGTGTATCTTATTTGTTTTCACTTTTTTATGTCCACCCCCCCCCACCCCGCCCCCTTCTTCTGTTCTGTCCAGAGTTTCGGTTCTATTTTTCTTACTTTGTTGTTTTCATTGTTAAAATGTTGAAGTTGGGATGTAACAACACCCTGAAAAGGAAAAACAAAAGTGTCATGGAAAAAGAAAACGTAATGTCCATATTAACGGACGTGTTGACGATAGTGGAAAGAGAAAAACCAACTTTTGGCCTGTTACATTTCAGGAAGAAGGCATCTAGCTGCGCAAAAAGGTCCGCCACAACCAGCATGCTTGGCCATAGAGTTGTGCACACTCGCATTTAGGGTTACAGAGAAGTGTAGCTCTCCTATGAGAATTTGCTACGTAACTTGTTGGTAATTGGTTTTTATCTTCTTCTCTCGTGTTGGGCGTCCACCAATGAGTGAGATCAGCAAGACAAGAGCCTGACGTAGATGTGCAGGTGAAGACAAAATGGCGGAACTGGAAGATTGCACGCAGAGGCTTTACCACACACACACACACCACACGACACACACACACCACACACACCACACAACACAGACGAGGTAGATAGAGAGAGAGAGAGAGAGATCGAGAAGAGAGAGAGAGAGAGAGAGAGAGAGAGAGAGAGTGAGAAAGTGGGCTATCGGTGAGTCCTGTCTGTCCGTTTTGGGGCCACTCATCCTATAATCTATATTGATCGTCAGCTTGCATGTTTTTATTCTGACGATTTTTCGAAATCTATTTTTTAATTACGTACGCTCAGACAGATTCAAATGTTGGCTATCTGCAGAGCAGAATTGTGCAGTTCTTCAGTTTTCAAAATCGGCAAAATAAGCTTAGGTCCTTGTAGGGACGCTTGCTACAAACATGAATCTTTTGGAGTTGAGGAGTACACAGGACGGTGTGTGTGGGGTGTTGTGTTGGTGTGTGTGTGTGGTGTGTGTGTGTTTGTGTGTGTTGTGTTGTGTGTGTGTGTGTGTGTGTGTGTGTGTGTTTGTGTGTGTGTGTGTGTGTGTTTGTGGTGGTGTGTGCTGTGTGAGCAAGGTCTGCCTGTCATTCTTGATTCTGTATGCTTGTGGTTTTGTTGTGCACATGTTGAGTTGAACGGTCCCTGGTTTCACGTGCGTTTTATCCATGTCCCCTGCCACACTTTATGCGAAAGAGCAGCTAGTAACACCCCTCCCCATCCCCTCCTCTCTCTCTCTCTCTCTCTCTCTCTCTCTCTCTCTATCTCTACTCTCTCTCTCTCCTCTCTCGCTCTCCAGCCGCGCGTCACTGGTGAAAGTTTTGGTGTGGTGTGTGTGTGTCGTGTGGTGTGTTGGTGGGGTGTGTGCTGGTCATTCGTTGTTGTTGTTGCGGTTGTGTATATTTTATGTACTCTCTCTCTCTCTCTCTCTCGCTGTCTCTGTCTGTTCTGTCCTGTCTGTCTGTCTTTAGTCTCCTCTCTCTACTCTCTCTCTCTCCTCGCTCTCTCTCTCTCTCTCTCTCTCCCCCTCTCTCTCTCTCTCAGCCCCCCCATGCCCTTCTAAACAATGAAAAAAAATGTTGTGTTTTGTACTTATGATTGTCCTTTTATATTTTTGTACATACACGTTCCAACATTATGATTGGACACGATGATTGTTTTTTTTTTTTTCTTCTTTTTCAATCGTTTTTTCTATATATACTTGTTAAGTGTTGCAATGGTTTCTAATTCATTCCCTCCTTCTTTATGTTAGGCTCTCAAGAAGGTTTGCACGGCAAACACGTGTCAGTGGTTCTTTGACCACCACCACACCACCCCCCAAAAATATGCACTGGATTGTTTTGCTTTTGTCTTTATTTTTCTCTTTCACCACCATAAGTTCGCTCCCACAACAACAGCAGAAAATCAACGGTGGGGAAAATGTCAGTGTGGGGCGACATACGGTCATGTTTACCTGTGCGGCGGTCGCGTGCGCATGTGTGTGTGTGTGTGTGTGTGTGTGTGTGTGTTTGGTGTGTTTGTGTGTGTGTGTGTGTGTGTTGATTTGTGTCTTTTCTCTCACGGTCTGGGCAGTATCCTGCGGAACATGGTTGTTGGGGGAAGGGGAAGGTGGGTTGGGGGGGGGGGGGGGGATGGGGAAGGAGGAAAGTTGGGGGGGGGGGGGGGGGGGCTTTTGCTTTTGTCGTTATGTTCGTGGAACCGAGTAAGAACTTTTTTGTTGTTGGTTGTTCGTTGCTTCCGGGTTTCTTGTGTCCGAATAATCGCGCTGTGCGCACGTGCAACCAAGTGTACAGTGTTCACTGGGCACACACACCTCGATTGTTTTCGAGGGATGATGCGATGTTCCGAATTTACCCCCATGCTGTGATGTAAATGTTGTGCCCTCTACCGTATTTCTCCTTCGTGTTGTGTGTGTGGGTGGTGTGTGTGTGTGTGTGTGTGTGGTGTGTGTTCGCGCGTTCGCGCGCGCTCATACTGACAAAAGTCATGGTCCCACGCCCCTCGTAGTAATTTTGTTGGTTTCGTTGTTTCTCTCATTTCAGTGTTGTGTCCACTGCATTCATCATAATATATTATGGACAAATATTCCACTTGCTTGTACTTTCCCAGTTTATATTAGCCTGTATGTTATGTTCGGTCGTCAAATATTATAGGGTTGGCTACGTGACGTTTGAGTCAGCAGATCTTTTTTTTCTTTTCTTTTTTTCCCTTAACGTGTCAGTCAGAAAGCAGTGTTCTTCAACTTTTTTCTTTTCTTCTTTCTTTTTTTTTGTTTTTGGTTTGTTGTTTGAAACAATCGTGTTGTTTCAGTCAGAAGGTTTCCCCCCCCCTCAGACCTTAAACCCCCAAACATCCAAACCCCCCATCAAAAACACACCCCCCCCAACCGACCCCCCCCCACCCTCCCCCCGTACTTTCTACAAATACATCTGTAATTCGGGTTTAGGTCCAGCAGAGCTCTTTTAGTACCTTTTTACTACGCGGTCGGTTGTGGCAAAAAGTGCGCCCACCCGCACCCCGACCCGCCCCCTCCCCCCCTCCCTGCCCCACCCCCGCCCCCCCCCACCCCCCCCCGTACGTTTACTTAATTTTTACATCTGTCGTTCGGTGCCTGCAGAGCTCTGTTCTTACCATTTTTTACTGACGCGTCGTTCGTGTCAAAAGGGTCTTTTACTATATGTTGCCTATAAGCGAGTGTCGTTCAGAAAGTACTGGATTTAAAGTTTTATTACGGGTCGCTCAATGGCAAGTCCGGGTTCAACTTTTTGTCTTTGTTTTTCTAAGGTTAGTGTCGTTCAATCGGTAGTCGTGTTTTCTACCTGGTTGTTTGTGTACGTGTTGGCCGTCAGCAATCACACAGGGTTCATTGCTACGTGCGGCTAATCTGTCATAGTCATTCATTCATTCAGTCATTCATTCATTCATTAGTCATTAATTTATTCATTAATCATCATCAGTGTAGTTCCCCGCCCCTACTTTTCACTACGTGAGGTGGTCGTTCAATCAGCAGTGCTCTTTCTTACAATGTTACTAACTACGTTTCAGTCAGTTACCCAATAATGCTCTTTCTAAAATTTATTTTATTTTGTTCATGTCATTTCTGTTTGTGTGTTTGTTTGTTTTTACTACATCGTTCGTTCAGTCAGCGATTCTTTCTCTTTCTCCTTTAAAAAAAAACAACAACTTTATTTATGTATTTTATTTTGGTTTTTTCTAATACGTGTCGTTTCAGTCGGAGCATTCGCGTTCTTGCTGTTTGCTGCTGTTACTGCAGTGAGCGAGTTGTTGACCCTATTCCTCTCCTCCCTCTGCCGCCCCTACACCCCCCTCCCACGCTCCCACTCTCCCCAACCACACCCCACCCCCAGCGATTCACCCACCACTGCTACCGGGGGGAAGTTCACGATTGGGGGGTTGGAGGAGAATGGTTGAGGGGGGTGGGGGTGGGGGGGGGGATTTTGTCAATAGACACGGTGGTTCCCCCGCCCCTTTCTTGTGAAAAACTTCTGTGCAGAAGACATAGTTGCTCCTCGTCGGGCAAACTATTCTTTAAACTATGCCTCTGTCGGTGTGATGTGTTGTTTGTGGTGGTGTTGTGTGTGATGCGTGAGTGCTGAGTGATTGTGCGTGAGTGCGTGGTTGCGGTTGGTGTGTAGTGTGTGTGGTGCGTGCGTGAGTGCGTGACGGGCGCACGTGGGTGGTGTGTGTGCGCGCGCGCGCGCGCGTCCTGCGTGCTGTGAGTGTTCTGACGGTGTGAGTGCGCGCATCCTGTGTTTTGTGTGTGTGTGTGTGTGTGTGTGTGCGTGTGTGTGGTGTGTGTGTGTGTGTGTGTGTGATGTCGCTCGCTTTTTTTTTTTTTTTAGTTTGTGTTTTGTTTTGTGTCGTTTTTTTAAATCAGTTTAATTGCATGACCTTGTGCGCTTGTTTGTCTGATTTTGTATTGTTATTCTTTTTGGAATTTGTTTTTTTTGGATGGGAGAAGTATTCTTCGTGTGTTTCGGGTACTCTAGAGCATGTTCAGGAACCATGTCAGTCCCACCCAACCCCCCCCCCCCCACCACCCCCCACCCAGCAGCATGTTGTGCGGTGGGACAGTGGTCCACACGTGTCCTTGGAGGACGTTAGGCGCGCTGTTAGGTTAGCAGAGTGTCCTTTTTCGTTTCCCCCATGCATTACGTGTGTGTGTGTGTGTGTTGTGGTGGGTTCGTGGTCGTGATGTCGTGTGTGTGTGTGTGTTGTGTTGCACAAGCATTTTTTTTTAAAGGAACGTATAGGGCCAAAACATCTTTTGTTAATTTTCTTCCTGCCTTTCTTCTTTCTGTCGTCTTTCTTAATTTCTGTCTTGTATTCATTCGTTTCATTTCATTGCATTCCACCATATCCATCATCGTGGTCTATTCCTTTATTTGCTTGTTCACTTATGTATGTTTGATATGGATCTCTCGTTAGTTAATACTTAATTATGTATTTCGGCGATTAAATTGGTTCATTCATTTGTTTATCATTTGTTT
>JADBJO010009060.1:85000-88141 GCA_016801955.1 Conus betulinus | reverse complement strand
TACAAAAATTCCCATCCCTTCTCTTGTTTCTTTTACCCCTGTGCACCATTCACCTCCACTGTCCTCTCTCCTTTTTTGGTTCCCACACTATGGTCATTTTTTCACCTGTCCCTTCCAACCTCCTATCAGAACTCTTCCCTCACCCACAACGGCTCCCACAACCTCCATGCCCGATTAATTTGTCCTTTAAGACAACCTCACCTTTTTTCTTGATCTGCTCTCTGCTCTTCAATCTATCTTTCCTCATTTTCCTGCTCCGTTCTCTCTTTGTGGAATCTGTGTTGCTCTCACTGCTCCTATAGGGCCGAGCGCGTTTGTGTTCTCTAACTTTTGTTGTTGACCTCATTGCAGATGTCGGTGGCCTTTGTAATTAAAAACCTAATTTGATGGGGTTGAGGGTTGAGTTTAGCCTGAGTTAGTCTCCTCTCTCCGTAAAATAACTCGTTGCTCCTCTCTCGGCCGTCCGCTCTCTCTCGAACTCTATCCCCCTCTCCACACTGCTCGCTCCGTACGACTTCCGCCACATCCGGCACCTTCCAACCTTCCTGACGTCCACCCACGAGGTGGTCCAGGGGCACAGCCACACCACCAGCAGGGCCCACAGTCAATGGCGGCGAAGCGGAGTGGACCCCCTAAAGGCAACACGGGCGTGGATTTTCGCGTCTTTGAAAGGTAATTTGTGAAGTTTTAGAGCCCTTACCTGCACCAGGCCTCTTGGGACCCTCGCCAACCCCGACCTGCCGCCATGCTGAACACTTCAGGCCGTGTGCACCACGTGACTTTCGCGCCTGGCTCTTAAACGGAGTGAGGGCCTGCTGTTTTTCGGTTGGTTGGTCAGACATTCTCTCTCTGTGGTCGTGTCCCGGCTTTCTCCTTGCCCGATGTTCATCCGTCAGTGCTATGGCTAGTGCTTTTTTTTTTTCTTTCCTTGTTGTGGTTTCTGTTTTTCTTCTTTTCCTCTTCTCTTGTGTTTTTTTTTTTTTTCTTCGTTCTTTCTGTTTGGTTAGTGTTTTTTTTGAGAACCTGAGGGTTCAGGGGGGTTTTTTTTTTTTTTTTTTTTTTGTTTTTTTTTTTTTTTTTTCGGTGTTCCTTTCTTTCTTTTGTTAGGGGGGGGGACCCACCTGAGGGGCAGGGGTGACGGTGTGTGAGGGGGGGGGGGGGGGGGGGGGGGAAGCAGAGAGATCTACCAGATAAGAACCCACTTTAACATGCAGGGAATGATGATGAGAGCAGAAAGTAGGGAGGGGGAGTGGGGAATGGGGGAGGGAGGGAAGGGCGGATCATGAGGGTGGAGAGTAGTCCCAGAAAAAACGGACGAGGGGGTTTTATTGTTTGTGGAGATACCGGACTAGGTAGACACCGAAAAAAAATCTTTCCTTAAGGTTGCGTTTAAAATCATGTACTTGAATATAAATTTGGCGGTGACTCTCATTTTACATGCATTCCTGGGTCCGTGTCTTCGTTTTTCTTCCTTTTTTTTTTTTTCTGGTGCTTTAACCTTTTTTTTTGGTCTTTTTGTTGGTTCTTTTAAAACTCGTATGTTTCTTCTCCCCATTTTCTATGCTGTCTTTCGTTCCTCTGTTTGGTCCTTCCTCCCTATCGTTTTATTTGTTCCTTTCCCAGTACCTTCTTCTACAAGAGCTCTCGTAGAGAGGCATTTTCGTGGCAAGTCTCTTAAAACTCAGGAGACGGAAACGAGCGGGGAAACTTGATACGGTCCCGGATGTCGGAGAAAAATGTCTGGGCAGGCGACAGGAAGAGTTGAGCACCGCACCCACAACTCCTCTGGAGAAATGCTACAGAAAAAACAAGACTTTGCATTTTTGAAAGAAAGAAGAAAAAAAAAAGGATCAGGAGGAGACGGAGGCGGGCAAAGAGAGACAGAGAGGGACGAGACTTTTTGCGGCCTGAGAGAGAGAGAGAGAGAGAGAGGAGAGAGAGAGAGAGAAGGGAGACAGAGAGACAGAGAGAGACAGAGAGAGAGCAGACAAGACAGACAGAGACAGAGACACACAGAGAGACACAGAGAATTTGAGAGAGAACATTCCTGTACAGAAGGAAGAAGAAGAGAGGCAGACAAAGAGTGAGTGAGAGAGAGTGCGAGAGTGCCAGAGAGACAGTAAGTAGAGAGAGAGAAGAGAGAGAGGAGAGAGAGAGAGAGAGAGACAGAGACGAGAGAGGACCTAGAGAGAGAGAGAATGAAAGTGACAGGAGATTCTTTGACCTGTACAGAAGTGGAGAGAGAGAGAGAGAGACCATAGCTTACGACGGACAGAAGAGAGAGAATGACGACGAGACAGAAGACCGAGACAGACTATAAACAGTCGAGAGAAGACAGACAGACAGAGACAGGGACAGCAGACAGACATACAACCAACGTACAGACAGACTGAGCTCAGAGCAACAGGAGGCAGACAAGAACAGACAGTCGAAGATCTTGTAATGACCAGATCCACTCTAACGAGCTATACATCATTGATTATGAATGGCAAAGTTTCACGGTCTGCTCTGGAAGTATTCGTGACCCTGTCTTACTGTGATCACAGGCAGGACCATGTCGCTATGTACTGGCTCTGCGTGACGCCTGGAACACCATCCCTCAAAACGGCTACTCGAGCCTTACAACAGTCATGTCAATTATGAAAGTCATTGTCTTCATTCCTGATCTGGGACTTTTCGTGGCTCATCTGGGGTCTGTGGGGGTTCCTCACGTGGTCCTCTCCTCATCTCCTGCTCCTGCTGGTCTCGTGGCCTGCCCACAAGCACCTCTCAAGCGCTCTCAACCAGTACCTCCCTCCTCTCTTTAGGGCTACTCCTCGCAAGCTCCTGTCGTCTCTCTCTCCCTCCTCATTTCTCATCCCTCACACCCATCCTCGCTCCTCCCTCCTCCCCGACTCTCCGCGCTCTCCCTCATCTCTCAAGCTCTCGCTCGATAGCTCATCTCCCCACCCCTCGCCATCCTCGCTCTCCTCTCTCTCTCTCTCTCACTCTCGCTCTGTTTGTGTGTTGTGTGTGTGTGGTGTGTGTGTGTGTGTTTGTGTGTGTATGCGTTACGTGCGTCCGTGCGTGTGGCGTGTGTGGTGTGTGTGTGTGTGTGTGTGTTGGTGTGTGTGTGTGTGTGTGTGTGTGTGGTGTGGTGCG
>JADBJO010009060.1:65000-75000 GCA_016801955.1 Conus betulinus | reverse complement strand
TGTTAAAAGGCAAAGTCAAAAGCCACAAAATCAAAGCAGATTCACAACAGAGCAGACCCGTACTACCTGCTGACTCGACGAGAGCAGGTAGTCATCTTCAGGCTTAGGATAGGTCACAACCGCCTGAAACACCACCTATTCTTCAAACTCCGCATCGGCAACACAGAGCAGTGCCCCTGCAGAACAGGCAGCCAGACAACGGAACATCTGCTGCAGTCCTGCCCACTCCACCAAGTGCACCGAGAAAAAAACCTGGCCCGACCCAATACCAGTGGCCCGGAAGCTCTACGGAGGACTGGAGGACCTGCGACGTACTGCCACCTTTGTCGAGGAGACGGGGGAATTCATCTGAAGAAATGACGAACGAGACAACAACAAAGCAGATTGATATAAATGTGATCGAGTTGTTACTGGTGATGGTGGTGTGTATTTGCTATAGATGACGTATACTGCTTGGATTCAAAATGAGCTAGAAGGATTCACGAGAGAGCGCAGACCTCCGTCAAGGTCAAACGGATACTGGATCCTCCCCTTGACCCGGATCCGCATCATACATCCGCACCAAAATGTATTAGGTTCGTCCGTGCATCACATTCCATCTTTCCATCAAGATTTGTTAAAGTCGGTTCAGAAGTTTTGGCGTAGACTTGCAGACAGACAAACAAATGATCAAACCAGCAGGCGTGGATGAAAAGGTAGTATCTCCTTGGCGGAGGTACGTAAGACTTCATTAAAAATATATATAACAGTGTATTTGTTACTTTCACATGCCTTCTAGTGTCTTTATATGCACCTGCAAAACATTGCCTTTTAAAAAAAAAAAAAAGTTCATTCACTTATTCATAGTCTGACAATTGTCAAGTGTTGATAGTCCAAGGGAGACCAAAATCAATTTCCTTTAGTTTTACTCAATAGTCATGCGAATTTGTTTTCCTTACATTCTGCCTTCCTTCTAATCCATCTGTGTGAGCTTTAGTCTTGGTCAGAACGCCACAGTTAGCCAGGACCTGTTTTCCCACCCTGTACCATCCCCACAACACACTCCTTAACTCCCCCATACTCCATTAACCCCCCCCCCCCCCCCCCCCACACACACACACATATTTGTGAGAATTACACATATATTTGTTCATATGATGTGTATTGTACAGTTTCGAGCAGTGATTATAACAAAGCTGGGTGTTTTGTTTAAGTATGTCACACGATCAAATACCCCATTGCAAAATGTCACAGGCTGACTCCGTTGCACCGCAAGACCAACTGCGCAACATGTGCACAACACTGACTGTCGGTAAGAGTGCCTGCTTCTTTTCCTTTATCATCCCAATCTTCAATATTGCACACCACCGATCATGTTGCCATGTAGTCAATCGATCCGAAACAAAAGCTTTTTTTCTCTCTATTTTTCTTAATCACGTTTGAAATCTGAAGCAGGTCTTTACAGATCTTATCTGCTATTTGAGTGACAAGCGAGGCAGACATGCACCACCACCAGCGCCATGCATTCACTCAAGTAGTGTATTTCATCAGACCACAGAACGTTGTTGAATGATTCCACGTGCAAAATAGCTTCAAAAACTACTTCCAACAAAAGCACGTCAGTCGAGAAGCACGGTGAACACTATCACACTGCACGCTTATTATGACACAAAATGGTTTGCGAATCTCTTCAGTTTGACATAGCGCATACCTTAAAGCAAACGCATGCTACGTGCTACCTGCTTTTTTTTTCCGTCGCCATTTTGATCCTTACGAGAATTTTCCGTAAAATAATGTGTACTTGAGAAATTCCATCATCAGCTTGGACTGTCTTCGACCACTGTGTGGGACTGCTGTTTTGAGTTCACTATTTCCCAGCAGCGAACACACACACACACACACACACACACACACACACACACACGAACTGGTTGTCTGCGAAACTTGGGGTCGGTCAGGTGACCGGAAGGAAACTTTTATCGCCATGTGACAATGAGCAAAAATTATAAAAGAGTTTGAAAAAGGTGGAATGCGGGGAGGGAGGGGAACAGACTGGTTGACAAATACGTACATACACCAATCAATAGAAAGTCCATCGCGAGAGATGATAACATCAATGACACCGTGTGTGTGAGTTCGCTGCCCAAAGTCGGATGTGAAGATGCTATGGGTCAGTTCTCCTCCCCCCTCGCTGACTTGAAGCTTCTGGTCCAGATGTTGGAGGCGCCTCTTTCAAAAAGACCTGAACTCTGTTGTTGACAGCACGTCGCGCAGGTACTGCGTTCAGGTCTCCCATCCGATCTGAGAAAATATCACGAGCTCATAGGGATGCTTTCAAGCCATGTTTGAAGTGTTCGTGTGGCCCATGAGTGTTTGTTCGGCAGATGCTAGATCCGCGAGGAAGACTAGCTTTGGAAGTCGTGTGTCAGCCACACAGACCACACATCAACCCACCGGAGTCGAGCCTTCACAATGAGTGTCTCAGTACCAGATACATTTGGTCTGAGAAGCACAACTGTATTGGGGAGCCTGTCCTTCCAGGAAACGTCTGTGATCTTGCGCAGGCAGTGAGGGTGGAATGGATTTTGAGTGTTCATCTGGTTCCTTACCCCACAGAAGGTACTTAATGATCACCACTTTGTAGAAAGCCGGCTTGGTGCTGAGTTTTATGCCATGTTCATCCCACACTCGCTTCCAACACCTGCCGAAAGAAGTACCCACCCTTGCAAGTATGTTGAATACTTCTTTGTTCATTATCATCATCAATGTCGTCGTCGTCATCGCTGCTTTAGTCGTCGTCATCGTCCCCAATTGTTTCGTCTTCTTTTGCCATCCCATTGTTATGTCCTGTACGCAGCTAGACCCCCCCCCCCCCCCCCTCCCTCCTCTCTCTCTCTCTCTCTCTCTCTCTCTCTAGCTGGACTCAATAGACTTGACAACAGGCACGATGGTTTTCCTCTTCAAAGCAAATCTCGAGCGTCGTGCAGTCAGCAAGTTTCCACAACTATGGCACTAACGCACACAGTAGTATACACCCTGGCCTGGACGACACATTCTGTTGGCCCTCTTGACAGACAGAAGCACGGATGCGGGGTGTTATTGGCAAATGACTTTCTGGCCATCTGATGCTGAGGACGCACCTAGAATACATGGTGATAATGCCTTAAGATTGTGTGTATTGAACTTCGTAGTTCTCTAAGGCTCCTAACCATATTAAACAGAACAGACTTCATCTTTGAGTTGAAAATTGTGATCTTGGTCCGGACCGAAAGGGTTGACATTCCCTTTTACTTTCTGCTATGTATGTTAATGACCTACAGCATACACATTAGAAAGAGAGGCAAGAGATATTGGATGGAAAGGAGAGAATAAAGACTTGCTGCTAAAAATTTTGTTGTTAATATCAAATAAGTATGTTGAATCAACAGATGATCTGCAGTGAGTGTTAAACGCCATGTCAGAACGAAAGTACTTGCGTTTTTCAAGAGGGAAGATCCGACACATCCCATAGTTTCAGTGTAGAGGATAAGATATTGAGGAAGGCTTTTGCTTCCAATATTTGGGTGTTCAGTTAATCGATGAGAACAAGATCCGTGTGGTACAGAAACAACTGTAGATCGAGTTCAAGAATCGTGTTTGGCCTTTTAGGAAACCGCCAAAGCTAACGTTATCTTAATGTATTTATGAAATTTAATATGAGGTAGGGAACAGTAAACAGTAAATGACAAACAAGTACGGTAACTCTTGTTCCCGGGACAAATTGATTACGGGTCCATAACTCCAAAAGGCTCCACGACAACAAATCATCTAGAGCAAATGACATCACAGAGCATACAGAACGAACAAGATTGGGATGTCACCTTGTTTGTTCTGCGTACTATGTGTGGCGACTTGGTGTCGTAAGCAGCATTCGTTTGAAGTTATGGGCCTGTAATTAATCAATCGTGGGAACAAGCGTTACTCTACTTGTTTGTTATTCATGTATTAAAGTTGCACTATCTGACATAATTATTATTTGATAGCTGAATAATTATTGTTCCCATACTGTTACATGATTGTGAAGTTTGGTGCCCAGCAACGACGAAGTCAGCGAGAAAGTGACAGCTACGTTTACACAAGATGATACTGAAAATGAACAAAACCATACAGTTATAAACAGTAAAACGCGACACTGGACAATTACCTTTAAAAATTCAAAATAAAGACATACTGTTCTGGTTCATCCACCTCTGTTTTTGCTGTGTGTCGGTGACATTCCCCGATTGTTCTGTATGGACGTCATAACAGCCCACCCACCCTCCTCTCCTAACCCCATCCCCCACCCCCACCCCAGGTTCCACGACGCAGAAAGCAGCAGCAGGGAGGAGAGAGAGAAGAATATAGAACGTCAACAACATCCCTCCATCCCTCGGTCGTAAAGTTGACTATTCAAACGCAAATTTTCGTCGCCCGTTCCACGCGCGTTCTCTGACGGCCCGACACGGCTCCGGCCAGTCCCACAGTGAATGCGGAATGTCAACTGTATTAGTTCGGACGACTTGCCACCAAAGCGGCCCCCGCGCCCATCAATAAGGAGAGCGGGGGCCCGGCGCGGGGGCCCAAGGACAGGGGAGACAAGCGAGAGCTAAGATTGCACGAGGCACGAGGGAGAGGGCGCGAGCCGCCGAAACGGGACCCTGTCGGTCCGAACAGGCAATTGCACAACTTATGAATCATAGATTGATTATCAGGACAGGGACGGTCGGCGTGCTGGAATTGCTGCCCCGTTTTTTTGTCGTTTTCAAACCGGCGAGAAGGAGGAGGAGGAGGAGAGGAGGGTTAGAGATTTTGGCGGGACAAGTGGGGTAGGGTGGGCGGGTGGAGATTGGGGTGGGGGTGGGTGGAGGTGGGAGCGTATGTATGGCAGGAGACTGTGCTGGTGGTGGTGGTGGTGAGGGTGGGGGTGGCAAGGAAATTGTGGGAAAAAGAAGGCGGGGGGGGGGGGGGGAGAGGTTTCTCCCGGATGGCTCCGTCCCTTTCCCTTCCTCCCCTCCCTTATTCCAGCCCCTCTGCGTCAACTACACACACACACACACACACACACACACACACACACACACACACACACACGCATGCATGCAAGCGCGCGCGCGCGCGCGCACACACACACACACACACACACACACACACACACACACACACACACACACACGCCGCTTCTTCCGGGCCCCTCTCTTCTGCGCTGATCGATCGTGTGAGGAGACAGTGATTGAAGGCGGGCAGTCCTCATCGCTGCTGACAAAGGTAAAGGCCGTGGAGGAGGGGGCAGGGGGAGGAGAGTGGGAGGAGGAGGAGGAGGATCATTACAGGCAGGAGGACAAGGCTACAGCTGAAAAGGTTGATAATGGTGACGAGAACGAGGAAGACGGTAAAGACTTTTCCCATTTGAACCGAAATAGCGCAGGGGTGACGACAAAATGTAGCAGCTTTAAGATTTGTACAGGTCGTTAAACATGTCATTAACAACAGCAATGTTGTTGCTCAAATAACCTAAGCCACTGCGTTCTGGCGCACATAACGAGTTTGACCCACAACCATCTCGACCCCCACACCTTCCACCCCCACCAAAGCCTTCCCTTCCCACCCACCCAACCTTCGCCGCTAAAATTAAAAAAAAAAAAAAAAAAATATATATATATATATATAACTCTGTATGTTGAGGGGTGTTTGAATCGTTTATGACAATTGAAACCTTAAACGACAACAAATGTATCTCTTTATCGGCATCGTAAGTAGATGAAGAAACACTGGCCTGAAAACCTCATATATGATTAATGGATAACATAAACTAACTTCCCTGAAAAGCCTCCTCTACTCCCTCTGTGGTTGATTTTTAAACAACTTTTGAGGAGATATTTCGTCATTTGAGGTGCTTTCATCTTCAAGGTTCTGTTTCTCTCTCTCTCTCTCTCTCTCTCTCTCTCTCTCTCTCTCTCTCTCTCTCTCTCTCTCTCTCTCTCTCTCTCTCTCTCTCTCTGGGTTTCTTTCATGTGCTGATAACTTCTATTCTCACAATCAGTCTCTAATTTTAACAACGGAATCAAATTACACATCGTCCATGCCTGTACACGTAAAGTAATACCGCGCGCAATCGTGGATCGTTGTTTCTGCATTGGTAGCCATTTTGAATCTAAGACGAGGGCTGCGTGACGTATCCGACTGGGAATTCTCTCCTGGACTTCACAGCGGTTTCATCTTCTTTGAGTACACGTCAGGATTGCTCTATACGTAACATAGGCTGTTTAGCATGCAAACAGCTGCAACTTTTCGACAAGATGTGTAGCAAGAATATAGAAGCTGGGATGTTTGTGGTTTCCCTTCAACCCATTTGACCGTATTGAGGAAGAGCTATGATCAAAACGTTGTATTGTTCAATATTTGATTAAGTATCTCGCATCCCTTTTTTTTACAGGCTAGATTCTGTAATATCCAAATAGTTTTTAAATTTCGACTTTACTTTGACACTGATGTTCACTTTGAAGGTTATTGATTACACTAAAAGAAACCAGATAAAGTGCATGTTATTTACTCTCCGTTTTCATTTTTTGTCGGTTTTCTTCACAAAGAAGGTACTGGCATATCGTTGTATCTGTAACGACTGTTCACTGTGCACGTACATGTTCGGAGGTTCATGTTTTGGGCACTAAGCAGAGATCAGTGAGGTTAATTTCCTGTGATGACTAATGATCGCGAGGACGGCGTGGACGACAGGTGTAAAGCTGACTCAAGACTTCCAGAAGTGTACTTGCTCCTCATTCAACGAAGAATTTGCGGTCACTTCACGAAAGTAAATGGAGGAATATGTGCATGCATCAAAATGAATTTGTGACTATAAATGTCTCACGTTGTTGTAAAAATGAAAAACTGTTTTCCCTTTCCCCTCACTACGCTCTCTGACCTCTTAAAAAAAAACAAAAAAAATGCTCATGCACGCAAATGCTCATGCACGCTCTCAAATCTTTGCTGCATTTCTCTCTCTCTCTCTCTCTCTCTCTCTCTCTCTCTCTCTCTCTCTCTCTCTCTCTCTCTCTCTAGTCCCCAGCCCATCATTCATCCCCGAACGTACATATGATGCGCTAAGCACGTGCATTATTCCCGTTACAGAAAAGCCGTCCCTGAGAATCGTTTGACAAAATAACCGACATAAAATAAAACAATAAGAACAATACCCCACTCCCCTAACAATCACGTGCACACATGCTACCACCCACAAGAGATTTCTACAAACAAGATCTCTCAGCTCGTTTCTGTGGACACTGAATGTGGGTCTGAGACTCTTAAGACAGTGACAGTGACCACAATTCCCTCCATGATGTGTGACCTTACACTAGGAAAGGAGCCGCCTTCACCCCACCGTGTTGCCGGCGGAAATGGAAGACAGGGATGCCATGGTTTTTCTGGCGAAATCTGGTCAAAACACATGTTATGACGCTTCATGTGCACGCTGCTAGCTGTACAGTCTTATACACTGCCCCCAAATAAGAAAAAAAAAAACAGAAAAAAACAGAAAGAAAAGAGAAACAGGTCTTGTTTTCATTTGAATATAGTCCAGACCTCGAGAAAACCATTAGGAAAAACTCAGTTGTTGTACAAATGATCTGTAATCCTTTGACGGCCTCAAAGGTTTGACAGTATATGTGTGCATAATTGAGTATTTTTTTTTTTATTATTTCATTATCTTACTACTGAGCCGAAACGGAAGTAAATAGCTGCATATCAATGCAGCGCAATTCTAGCACATTTAAAAAAATCTTTTCGTATATAAAAATACTTCTGTTTATCCAACCGTTCAAGGCTGAATTCGTGGTGCGGATTTAGCTAATTTCCTCAAAACGGCATTTCAGTCGAGAACACATATATACTCACACAACAAGAACAACAACAACGGTAACAACAACGACAACGACAAAACAAACAATCGTAACTAACAACAACAACAACAACAACTACACAACAACAGCGATAACGACAAAAACAACCAACCACGACAAACGACCTAATTCTCGTGGCCAAAGACCACTTGATATCCCGGTATCAACTAGCCCCGAGAAACAAAGAGACGAACGTGTCACGTCGCCAATGCATTGGAGCAACACTGTCATCAATGCATGTCTCAGCGAGTCTGAGACTAGCGAGCAGTTCCAATCATCTCATTCCAACCCGTAGCACGTTCCGAAGCCCTGAGTGTCCAGAAGCGGCCCAGGATTGAAGAATCGGACACAAATGATCGGAGGGTATTGACAGATGAAGGATGGAACCTGCGACATCTCAGGCCCACGCCGTGAGGCGTACACTGCGCGAGGGTGGCTCGCTGTTACTGTCGTTGTTGTTGTCGTCGTTGTTGCTGGTGTGTGTGTGTGTGTGTGTGCGTGTGTGTGTGTGTGTGTGTGTGTGTGTGTGTGTGTGTGTGTGTGTGTGTGTGTGTGTGTGTGCGTGCGTGTGTGTGTGTGTGTGTGTGTGTGTGTGTGTGTGTGTGTGTGTGTGTGTGTGTGTGTGCGCGTGTGTGTGTGTGTGTGTGCGTGTGCGTGCGTGTGTGTGTGTGTGTGTGTGTGTGTTTTGTGTGTGTGTGCGGGGGGGGGGGGGGGGGGGGGTATTTTATTTTTTTTTTTGTTTGTTCATTTCTTTTTTTTTAAGTGTTTATGTATGTCTGTAAAAAACATACGCCTTTGAAAATCAACAGGCCTCCCAGGTTAACCAAGGATCTGGAACATCCTTCACTCATAGAAAAACAAATAATAATAAAAGCAACAACAAAACAAAACGAAAAGTCATACTACTAACGGCAACTGCAGACGACACAAGACAAAAACACTGGTCAAACAAAAACAACCCAACCCCCTAAAAAAAAAAAAAAGGCGACCCGAAGGACATCGATAAGACATTAAGGAGGCAAGAAGACAGTGCAGGAAACATCACTTATGTATGAATTAATCTTCGCCCAAAGCCATCGACCGCTGCCAGGGGCAGGGGAGGGGAATGAGGGGGGGTAGAGGGCGGAGGGAGTAGTGTTTACGAGGGAAGAAGAAGAAGAAGAAATGGGGTGGATGCCTATATGAGGATGGGATGAGAGGAAGAGAAGGGGGTATTGGGTTGGGTGGGGGTAGGGGTGAGGGTGGGGTGAATAAGGGACCCGGGCGGGTTGTCTGGTCGTTAGGCTCAGAGCCACCCCACCTCATGTCCATGACAGACGACACAGCAGCTGGGCACAAATCAGCTCTTGCACTGGGGCTCCATGCACACGGCCATTATGAATAATTGAATTGCCCGGGTAGCGCCATCTCTCTCTCTCTCTCTCTCTCTCTCTCTCTCTCTCTCTCTCTCTCTCTCTCTCTCTCTCTCTCTCTCTCTCTCCTGTGTTTCTCGTCTCCATGGAGCATGTTTGCGTCCTCAACTTTGTTTTATTATTAATTGTCGCCAGAGGGAATAAAGCACCAGTCGTTCAGCTAACCTTTATAGACATCATCTTTCTTGGTTCAAAACTCTCTCTCTCTCTCTCTCTCTCTCTCTCTCTCTCTCTCTCTGTGTCTGTGTGTGTGTGTGTGTGTGTGTGTGTGTGTGTGTGTGTGTGTGTGTGTGTGTGTGTGTGTGTGTGTGTGTGTGTGTGTGTGTGTGTGTGTGTGTGTGTGTGTGTGTGTGTGCCACAGTCTCATCTCTTCTTTTCCTTCTTCTTCTTCCTGTCGTTCTCCTATCTCCCTTTCCCTCTGTTTGCTATCCATCTCTTTTCCCCCATCAGCTTTTTCTTCCTTTTCCTCCTCTTCCCACATCCTCCACCTCTTCCTCCTTCCACTACTTTTCTTTTTTCTCCCCCCCCCCCCCTCCACCTCTCTCTTTTTATTTCCAAATGTAAAACCAAACAGACAAATAAAAAGCGAACGAAAACATAAATTGTCCCAAGGCTGCCTTGCCCGTGCGCGGCAGTCTTCCGGTTCGTGGAATTGGTATTGGCTGGGAACAGAACGGCGAGAGGCCGGCCGGGCCTACG
>JADBJO010009060.1:52500-57500 GCA_016801955.1 Conus betulinus | reverse complement strand
CGTTTCACACTCGTGTTATGGCATTTTCTCCCTCGGACTGAACTGTTAAGCTGACCGATAGGGCAGACTGTGTTTTGGACGTGCACTACCGGCGGTATCTGTCCCATGAAAACGGCTTGGTCACTCTCGCTGATCGCGAGTTCTTATGCAGATTACCTCCCTTGCTTGTTTTCAAACATTATCTATTGCTGCCTGATGCAGGTATTCACCTTAAGGTCCTTGCATTAAATTAGAGACAAGCACTGGCTACGGGAGCCCGACGTAAATGTTTACCTTAAGTTCCGTGTACGTAAGGTGGAGGAACTTTGTTTGAAGCATGATCGCACGGAGAGATCATATTGTACATTGTAGGTTTTGAACTGCTACCAAATACTAATACTCGCCTTACGTTCCTTGTATTAATGGGCGGAGAATCCACCTAAAACATTTCAAACATTTCTTTTTCTACACATGGATTTGTTTTTGCACCAGATCTTCTGTCAGTGTCCACTTCTTGGATCCACAGAGAAGGATGTGTATCAACAGCCATCGTCTTCTCTGTGAAACTAACAGCCATGGTTTTCCATTTGACTGAATAGGTCAAGTTTCGTTTTGTCCTCCTTTGCTGATGGGCCATGTATGTCCATCGCTGTAGACTGCTGTTGTGACCATGACTAAATTGTTGTCAATGTTACATTTTGTCCGTGGTCTGCTATAAACGCAAAGGGTTTCTCCGAAGTCGATGAAGCTGTGGTAAAATTACCTTGATACACAGTTTGGTTCAGACCGTTCCCCTATTCCGCAAGATTTTCTCTGTTTGTTCTTCATGTAGACATCCTGTAAACTGTTTGGGAAAAGTCACAGCGTTTCTATCACGGGCAGAAAAAATCAGCAGTGAGTGTGTCTTTTCTTTTGACCACTGTTTTGCTTCCCATAGCCTCAGACAGACAGTGAGTGGTTAAAGCCTTGACGGTGTTGGCCTTCTGTGTTTCAATGGTTCTGCAAGTACATTGTCCATGCGGCTTCACTTCTCTTGCCAAAACCTGAGCATCCCCAGATCCCTAGTCTAGAATCCAGGTAACTCGTGTCAGCTCGCACTTGCACATTTCCTGACAGTACTCAAAACCTTCTTCATATATATATATATATATATATATATATATATATATATATATATATATATATATATATATATATATATATATATATATGTACTGTCTTGTGCACTCTCATTATAGGAGCAACGGATTTAATGCTGAGTTTAGCGTCAGAAAGCTAGAAACAACGGAAGAAAGCTAGAAAGACGGAAGTTCGGTTAGATTCAGAAGTCTGAAAGCTAGAAACAACGGAAGTTCGGCTAGATTTGTCAAGATAACCCTCCACTTTCCACGTCAGAAGTCTGAAAGCTAGAAACAACGGAAGTTCGGCTAGATTTGTCAAGATAACCCTCCGCTTGTTCCACTTTTGTTGTTGTTGTTTGTTCTATTGATGCGGCAAATGAATGGGAAACTGGTGTTAAAAAAAACGTTATGAGCGCGCGAGCGTGTGTGTCTGTGTGTGTGTGTGTGTGTGTGTGTGTGTGCGTGCGTGCGTGCGTGCGTGCGTGCGTGCGTGCGTGCGTGAGTGTGTGTGTCCTCCAGTGATAGTCTATTCATTCACAGAAAACGCCGTGCATGCACACATAATAAACAGACTTTATTGTTTCACATGAAAGATCGTACGCGAACTATGACCTTCCGCAAGGAAGGCATCCATACAAACCAGGCGATTGTAAACTCTAAACACTCGATGCAGCAAAGCTCAGAGTTCTCTTAAAATACTTTAGATTTCTATGTGTTACAACTTCTCTCTCTCTCTCTCTCTCTCTCTCTCTCTCTCTCTCTCTCTCTCTCTCTCTCTCTCTCTCTCTCTCTCTCTCTCTCTCTCTCTCTCTCTCTCTCTCTCTCTCTCTCTCTCCCACCCAAACCACTCCCGCCCCTTAAGACCCTTACAAAGAATTCCCATCAGAAGACTTAATCCTACGGGGAATCGCTAAGCAGCATGGTGCAGAGTAATTCCGGTGCTGCAAGCTAAGCCATGTTCTTCTTCAACATACGCAGAAATACACTGAAATCCCCACTGATAACAGCAAACGACCACCTTTGGAATCAGATTCAACGACAGTTCTCCATGAACGGAATGCGACTGGGCAAAGTTGCTGACTACAGCGTGGCGTTCCTTTGGGCTGATGGCCATATATTCCGCCACATCTTTCCATCGCACCTTGCACCAGTTAGTCCCGAATCGTGTAGGATTCAGTCCTAGGCACTGGTGGTTCTGGGTTTTCAACCTCTGGCGTATGGCTTCATGGCGGCATGACGCTAACAGCTCCCCATGGCCTGTTCACACTTGGACTGCTCTAGAACGAACCTAGATGTGTTTGTGAACGTGCGGAGTCGAGAGACCAGCCAGAGGGAATTATGGAATGTGCAACTGAGAGACAAGAAAGAGGGAAGAAAGGAAGGAATGAGAAGGACAGAAAGTAAGGAAGAACGAACGGTGACAGGGGAAAAAAAGCAGAGAGAGAGAGAGAGAGAGAGAGAGAGAGAGAGGGGAGAGAGGAGAGAGAGGAGAGAGGGATAGAGACATACAGACAGAAAGAGAGAGAGATACAGAGACAGAGAGAGAGAGAGAGAGAGAGAGAGAGAGAGAGAGAGAGAGAGAGAGAGAGCACAAAAAAGGTCTACGATTTACAACACCGACGCGTGCTGTGTGTATCAGCTTCAAGCATAATGCCCAGTCTGCAACAGTATGAAAGGATTAAAAGGCGAAAGGAAGAAAAAGCAAAGGAAAGAAAAGAAAATAAACGCCGAAATAAGCGAAACGAGCGAAGAAGAGAACAAAAGAAAAATAAACAAAAATAGGGGGAAGAAAGACCACAGAAAGCGAGTGAGGACGAAAGACATGAAGAAACAAAGCAAAAATGTAAGCAGAAGGGAAGGGAGGTAAACCAACGGAAATAAACTAACGGGTCCACATCAAGCGCCATCACTATAATCGAAAATCTGAAGTGGACCTCCCTGTCCAGAATGGGGCATTTCCTTTCGCCTACATTCGTTTCGCCTACATTTTGTTGTTGTTGTTGTCTACCTTCATTTCGCCTTAGTTCAGTTCACCGAAGCATTTTTACAAGGAGCCAATTCGCTTCGTTTCACCTGCAATTTCTGTTGTTTTCGTTTTCGCGCGTGCTTGCGTTGGAAAGACGACATCGTTCCACTACAGATCTAAACAGCGGCGAGCTCACCACCAACCCATGACACCATCGTGAACACAATCAGCAGTTTTTCACACCAGAACTGTAAAAAACAGTACTCCCAGTGCCTAGAACTACCAAGGAGTAGAATGAGATACCCCAGAAAGTTTTTGAAACCAGGCCTCTCGACACCCAGGTATCTAGGGCCTCCAAATTCACACAAACAATCTTGTTTGTTTCTGCGAAGACTTTCCCAAAAGAAACGCAGGAATGAGCACGATGATAGCAGTTAGTTTCAAAGAAGAAACTTACAAGTAAAACTACTATTCCACCAATCGAAAGTAACAAAACGAATTACAAGACAAAAAACGCGACAGGTTTCGATCTTTTTGGTCTCTTCAGGCAAGAAAAACAACATTCGAGATAATGAAAACGAAGAACATTTGTCTGGAATGTTGTTTGTCTTGCACGAAGAAAACCAAAGAGATCAAAAGCGTCGTGTTTAGTCTTGTAATTTGTTTTGTGACTTTCGTTCGGCAGAATAGTAGTTTTTCTTTTAACTTTGTTTCAATTTCCGCCTGCGGTCACGTCACTTTGAAACTCTTAGGGAAGAAGTATAGCAATAAACACCAACAACGGCTGTTTTTATTAGCTTCAATCATAACATCTAATGTGGAATAAAAAGAAATGACTAAAGGAGAAAAAGCTTAAGCACAAGAAAACAAAGAAAGACGGAAAAAAAATGGGAAAAAGAAAAGACAAAAAATGCAGGAGGAAGGACAGGAATGGAGGAAGGGACCAATAAAAGAAGGGGAAAAAAAAAAGGGAGAAAACAAGAAGAAAGAACAAAACAAAAAAAGAAGGCCGGAGTGCAAAAAAGGCCATGAAGAGAAAAAAAAGGCGAAAGAAAAATAAAAAAGAAGAAGAAGAAGAAAGAAAGGGAAGGAAGACAGAAAAGCTAAAAAGACAAAAAAAAAGTGAGGAGGATGAAAATGGGAAGGACAAAAAAAGAAAAAGAGAAAGGAAAGGATGGAAGAGAAAAGACAACCAGAAAGAAAACAGAAAAAGAAAGAAAAGAAAGAAAGAAAGAAAGAAAAAAGAAAGAAAGAAAGAAGAAAGACAGATCGACAGAATAAAGAAAGGAAAGGAAAGCCCACAACAAAGTGAACTATCCACACTGATGTGTGCCGCTCATCTCAGGCCCCAACCCCCCCCCCCCCCCTCCCCCCGAGCCATCACAACCAGTGGGCCTGCCTCCGTGCTGGTGGTGGGGAGTGGGGGGAGGGGAGGGGGGAAGGAGGGGGGGAAGGAGGGGGAAAGGGGGAGAGGGGGAGGGGCCCTAAAAAGTGAAAGGGACAATCACAGCCTGCTGTCTGTTCTCCACTCCACGTCCCCCTCCTGCTTGTTCTGTGTCTTGCTGCTGCTTGCTGCTGCTGATGATGATGGAGACACAGATTTGGGTCCAAGGAGCCGCCTGGTCACAGCGGAGATTTGTTGCAAGCGGAACGAACAGTCCAGGGCTCTGTTCTCTAGACTCCACGGCGCTTGGCAACCCCCGAAGACAACTGGGAATGAAACAGAGTGGGTTGGGTTGTGGGGGGGGGGGGGGGGGGGTGGGGGGGGGGGGGGAGGGGATGAGAAAGGGGGGTGGGTGGGTGGAGGAAGTGGTAGGGCGGTGTGTGATGATGGAGGGGACAATGTTGGAATAGGCGAGGGTTCGGGAGGGGGGGGGGGTGGGGGGGCAGACAGTGTGAGGGTTTGAGTCGCAAAGACAAGACGAGAGAGAGAG
>JADBJO010009060.1:37500-40000 GCA_016801955.1 Conus betulinus | reverse complement strand
CAACAAGTATATAGTCTCGAACGAGAAGACAATCTCCAAATAGGGCAAACATTCACTAACACTTACTTCCAGTCAATAAGGTAAACATTCACTAAAACTTAACTTCTAGTCAGTTACCAACATTTAGCTTCTAGTCAGTTACCAATATTTCCTGATTGTTTCCCCTCAATGACCGCGGAAAACGGTAACTAGACACCTCTGCCTTTTCTGTTTTAAGCAGAATGCTATCTCAGAAAAAGGCTGGTGTGCAATACCGTAGTGTGGTTGTTGAGTTTAAAAAAAAAACAAAGGTGCCACCTCAGAAGCAGAAGAAGATCATAAAAGAGTAAAACAAGCTACATTTTCTTGTGAAAAGTAGAAAATATAAAAAGATAACCTCTGAGACAAAAGTGCTGAGAGCCACTTCTTAGAATGAATCCACAAGGGACTGAATTACAAGAAACTAACGAATTCCAAGGATAAGTAACCGAGCACCATTCCAGCAACTCTCCCCCTATTTTTTCAATCTAATCATGCCCCATCTTCCGACCATTGCCTTCCCCTGCCCTTTGCCTCCCCCCTCAAAACCTCTGTCTGGTGTTGATGACCTTTGGCTTTCATACTTTTCAAACTGAATATCGATTTCATCCTTGTCTTTCCAATTCGCTTTGTCCCGTAAGTGACACTCTGTGTGTGTGTGTGTGTGTGTGTGTGTGTGTGTGTGTGTGTGTGTGTGTGTGTGTGTGCGCGCGCGCGCGCACACACACACACTCACACACACACACAGGTGCGCGCGTGCAAGTTTATGTAGTAGGAGGGATATGCATGCAGGCCTATATGTGGGATAGTATAAGTGAGTGTGTCGAGGAGAGATCAATTGTTGTCAAGTGTCACTGCACTGGTATTTTATCTTCGCCACCACCACTCCCCCCCCCCCCCCCCCCCCCCTTTTTTTTTATATTCATTTTTCAATTTAAGTGAGTGATGTTCCTTGTTTATTCCGTAGCTGAGGTTGGGTATTGTGATCTGTGTTTTGATCAGTGAGTAAAGTTTCTCTGAGGAAGGCAGATTGCCAAAACGTAATAGAAAAATGTACAACTTGCTGTTTAGTGTTTCTTTCTTTGCTGTGATCGATATATATATATATATATATATATATATATATATATATATATATATATGATTCAACAACTCTAACTCACTGAGCACATTCCTATGTTGATTTGACACTAACAACTAACTCGACACATTCTGAAGTTTGAAGGATACTCTAGATGTACTAACACCGTCAAATTAACTCGGTAAAAATTGTTATGTTTCTTTTTCTTTTTTTCTGCTTCTTAAATCTGAACTGAATGCCGGGTTATCAGCTATCCTCTTCAAACAAAATAAGTCAGCAAATGAAAGGACTCCAAACGGAAACTGAGGAAAGAGAAGAAAACGTAATTAATTTACCTGACCACCAACCTAAAGGAACGAACAAATTACGGACGGAGTAGTAGCGTAGCGACGCGTTTTGACCTCATGGCTTCTGCAAGAAGAAGAAATAGAAACACACCCGAAGGTGGTGGGGAGGCCCCAGAGAAGCACTGTCTCCACCTGCCTTTAGAGCAGTCCTGTACCACCCTTGGAGGCCTGCGCTGTGTTGACGATGGGTACAGGCACGCGCAGGACATTCCATTAAGATATCAAGGGACATAACTGCTCCTGAACAGAGGTAAATCAGACTACAGGATGCAACTCATAACAGCCTTAAAGTAGCATCCCCATGGGTGAACCCGCCCGTATTTCATGACTGCAGAGCCCACCGGCGAAAAACACCACCCTCCAGCTGTCGAGCACACCCCACAGACCCAACCACCCCTGCCCACGGACAGATGAAGACAGTGCCACTCCAGACACAGCCAAGCTTTCGCCATACGGTCTTATGTGCCCTCAAACGCGTGCTGACCTCATGGCTTCTGCAAGTAATAAATAAGGTAGACAGAAAAAAAAGGCTTTTCTGAAAACGAACGGTCAGGTTACAAAGAATTGGAAAAGTGATACGAATTTCTTTCATCATTTTTTGTAAATCATGGTCTTGGAATATGCAATACATGCAAACATTTATTTGAGAAACGCATATATTACACATAAAGGATAAATGTCAATTTTCTACGCTCAAAAGACCGACCACATCACTCTACTTTGGCGCTCTCTTCACTGGTTGCCGATTTATGTCCGCATTCACTGCAAAGTCGGTACTCGTGTCCACAACTCCACTGCAGGCGCTGCCCTTGACAATCTGTCAGATGTTCTTCACATGTACGCATCCTCGGCACCAACACCGGTGCTATTTCGATCCACCATGACTCCCGGCTTCTCGCGTATGGATCAAATCCTTCAGTGAATCTTCATTTCCTGCTCCATCTGCCTGGAATCGCACAATCTTCGCCATTCCATGTCGCTTAAATCTGTTAACACTGGTCTTTTAAAAAAAAAGGTGTTTCAAAGGCCTTTTGTTATGACAAGACTCAGTTAT
>JADBJO010009060.1:25000-30000 GCA_016801955.1 Conus betulinus | reverse complement strand
CACAGCAATGTCTGAAGCACTACACCTCCATTTCGTTAAATCAGATGAAATAGATCTGTTCATATTCAGAGACACAGGTTTCCACTTCTTCTAAATAATAACTTTCCAACAGACTGTATAAAGAAAATCTTTTGCTGTTACGAATATGGATACCCCAGTTCTGCCGTCTACAATTTATTATTCATTGTTTAAAGCCAGACAAAAAGAAAACTTACAGAGAGAGAGAGAGAGAGAGAGAGAGAGAGAGAGAGAGAGAGAGAGAGATTGATGCATGTTTTGAAAACGGTAACCAAAAACAATCTTGAATCTGTCCGTTTATATAGATTAAGATAAAGTTATCGATACAGGGCTAATCTATCGACTAAGATAGTCGACAATAAAACATATTTTCTAAGCAAATGTATACGTCATGTGACGTGTAACGTGACCATTGTATGCCAGTCCCACACACACATTCTATACAGTCTTCGCCCAGGAACAACTCCTCAAGATAAACAAGTAGGTAACTCTTGCTCCCGTGATGAATTAAATATACACGACCCAATACTCCAGACGAACGTTGCTTACGACGCCGAATCGCCCAGCAGAAATGACAACACAGGGCACATATAACAAAACAAGATACACCCTCCAAAAAGAAACAGAACACTGTCATTTTAATCTTGAATGATGATGGATTCTCTCGTCGTGTCCGACGGATAAGTAGGCAGGCAGATCATCTGCTGATATGGCTCCTCATATGGGAATGAGGCCCGAAGTCATCCACAGACACTGCATGGAATGGAGTCCTGCAAGGATGGACCCCGTTTTCTCTGATTCATCTTTTCCTAAATGGCGGCTGCTCTGTTGCACTCGAATGTCTTAGTGCACTGGGTACACTGTTGCTAGCACTGTGTTCTGTCAAGGGCGACATTTTCCCAGGAGGCAATGTCGATGTTGCAGCTTCTGATAGTGGCCTTCAAAGGTGTCTTTGTGTCTCTTGAGAGGTTTCCTTGGTCGCGTTGTCCTTCCTTCAATTGTCCACGGAGCAGCATCTTTGGAATTCTGTTGTCCTCCATGTGGGCAACGTGTCCTACCGATCGGAGCTGGCTTTTGGTGAGTATACACTCAATGCTGGGTAAGGCACACTTCTTCTGGACCTGCAGGTTGGACACTCTGTCTTGCCATCCGCTGCTGCAGATCTTGCGCAAGCATCTTTGATGGAAGTGTTTTGAATTGGATGTATCGGTGGTGCGCGCGGTCCAAGTCTCAAAGGAGAGCACTCAGAAGCATAGCTCAGTACACAGCGACCTTTGCACGCAATTCGATGCCATCCAGAGATCAGTTAATGCTTACTGTGCTGCCCAAATAGCAAAGCTTGTCCACAGTTTTGATCTCAGTGTTGCTGATGACGACTGGTGGTGGTGGAGCACTGCCAGCTCCGGACAGTGAAGGCTGGAACATGGCCTTGGTCTTACTGAGACGGATTGTAAGTCCAAAGCGTTGACAGGCCCTTGCAATGCTATCTGTGATGCACTGGATGTCTTCATGGGAGTGCGCGGCCAGTGCACAGTCAACTGCAAAGAGGAATTTTCTCAGAAGGACATCAGATACTCTAATCTTGTCCTGAAGTCGTCAAAGGATAAAGAGTTTGCCATCTAAACGAAACTGGACGTATACCTCCATGTCACAGTCCGGGGTGCATCAATCAGCATTGCAGCAAACAAAATAGAAAAGAGGGTGGGAACTAACACGTATCCTTGGATCAGAGGAATCTCCGTTTCTGCATCCTCGCCTGCATGCCATTATGGATTGAAACGATCGGTGAGCTGACCTTTTCCGGACAACCACACTTGTGGAGGATCTTCCACAAGCCAGCCCAATTAACGGTGTCCAAGTAACGGAGATCAACGAATACCATGTAGAGCTCCTGATTCTGTTCACAACACTTCTCCTGTAGCAGGCGAACAGTAAACACCATTTCGGTTGCGCCCCTGCCTGCACTAAACCCTCACTGTGATTCAGGGACGATCGAGTCTGCTATATGGATGAAGAGTCCATTCAAGATGACCCTGGCAAGAATCATTCCGGCGATGCACTAGAGGGAAATCCCACGATGACTGTCACAGGACGCTTTATCACCCTACTTGGATATAGTCAAAGAAACACATGGACGAACAGTAACGAATACGGGGACCCTCGGAGTACAGGATATATGGGCAAGATTGGAACATCCTTTTTTTTTGGAATGTCTCCTAGTTCGTTCTCTGTGCTCCGTGTTGTATTTCTGCTAGGCGATTCGATGTCGTAAGCAGCATTTGTTTACAGCTTGTGACGTGTATTTATTTCATGATGGGAGCGAGGTTGTCTACGCTTCCTTCCCTCATTTAAGATTTCTTTTCAACTGCTCAAGAGCCTCTGACGAATAGGATTTTCTGTCACCATATGTATATGCCAAAACATGTGAACTCTCTCTCTCTCTCTCTCTCTCTCTCTCTCTCTCTCTCTCTCTCTCTCTCTCTCTCTCTCTCTCTCTCTCTCTCTCTCTCGCTCTCTCTCTCTCTCTCTCTCTCTCTCTCTCTCTCTCTCTGTGTTTTATATTGTTGACAACTTATTTTCCACATTGTCCTGCATGTATTTTTTTTTCGGGTGATCTTTACTTGCATTCAAGCACTGTTCCGATGTCTGTATCAAAAAACACACCTTGATGCAATCCAAGATTATACTAGGATAAATCGAGATCCAAAATTTACTTATTAAGAGAAACATGGATCTTTATTTCGCCTGGCTGAATTCCAGGGTAAGGCAGGATCCCGATCTGTTCTATGGAATTCTGGACTCACCCAACAGGAACGGTTCCAACTCTTTGTTCAGTACCGCATCGAATCTCATCCACCTCGTCGTGCATCAGCGTCAGTGTTATTGTAGTGGCGGTTTAGAAAACGACTTCTCAAGCTAGTCATTTTTATAAGTGTTTAGAAGAGCGAATCAAGGAAATGAACATAATGCGTTCTACATGTTAAAGAGGTCAGTACTCCAAAAGTGAAGTGGCTGCTAGAAGGAAAATGACTAAGTTCTTCCCTGCAATAATTCTCTCTGTCTGTCTCTATGTGTGTGTGCGTACGTGCGCGTGCGTGCGTGTGTGTGTGTGTGTGTGTGTATGAGCGTGCGCATGTGTGTGTGTGTGTGATTGTGTGTGTGTGTGTGTGTGTGTGTGTGTGTGTGTGTGTGTGTGTGTGTGTGTGTGTGTGTGTGTGTGTGTGTGTGCATGAGAAGAAGAGAGAGACAGAAAGGGATGGAAAATTGTAGAAGAGTAGGAGGCATGTTTTAGGAGTAACAACAGTGCTGAGTAACTGTTGAAAGTGTGCGTGTGTATGCGCGTGTGTGTATTGTGTGTGTGTGTGTGTGTGTGTGTGTGTGTGTGTGTGTGTGTGTGTGTGTGTGTGTGTGTGTGTGTGTTGTGTAAGTGCATGCGTGCGTGTGTATGCGTGTATGTGTATGTGTGTGTGTCTGTCTGTCTGTGTATGTATCTATGTGAAAGATTTTTTAATTCTCAACCATCTCTACTCTTCAAACGGATCCCGGACTCCACAACAACAAGTGTGGATTGTAAAGCGCTTAGACCTTGGTCTCTAGCCGGGGATAGGCGCTATATATGTATTCATCATCATCATCATCATCATCGTCATCATCATCTTCATCATCATCATCATCATCATCATCATCATCATATCAGATTACCCCAGTCTAAACCAAAATCCAGATTTTCTTATCAGAAATCCGGATCTTGACTTCATCCCCACCCCCATCCCCACCCCCCTGGATATATACATTCGGGTCTGACTTTATCCGCCAAGTGAGATTTGCAGAGCAAACGTGGACGCAGGGCAATGCTGGATTCCTCCAGGTAAAATCAAGATCCAGGTTTCTCTTAAAAGAATCGTGAGTGTCAGTTTTACGCCAGAGCCACCCGGGCTTACCCTACGTTCACGTTTGCTCTGCTGGCCTCCCCTTCGGAGGGACAATAACTGTAACAGACCACTCACTGGAAAGGGAATACGTGTTAAGGTTCATCCTCCTTGAACGCAAGTCTGTCCTTTGCAATTCTGCAGATTTTGTTGCTTACTCAACTTCCTGTCGGAAACTTGAGGTATCTGTGCCCAGGTTGGATTATTTCTATTTCTTATGTCCTACATCAAATCGTTACCTTTTCCAGCTTATGGAGCGGTATCTAATCCAGTCTGTTTAATTTGGCAAAATCTGGCGTAAGACCTCATGGCAAAAGCTTGGCCGTGCATGGAGTTGTACTGTCTTCATCTGTCAGATGAACAGCAACGAGAGAGGCTGCGGGATGCACACGGTAGTAGCCTGAGGCTGGCGTTTTTTCGCCGGTGGTTCTACAGTCCTAAAATATGGGCAGGTACATCCATGGGAACGCTCCCGTGGAGGTTCTTTCGTGTCACATCCGGTGGCCATTTGACAATAGTATCTGCCAGGCAGCAACTATGTCCCTTGACGTCTCAACGGAATGCCCTGTGCGTGCCTGTACCCTATGTGAACACAGCGCAGACTTCCAAGAGTGGTGCAGGATTGCTCCCAGCTGGTTTGTTCGGCAGTTGAGGACAGTACTTCTCTGGGTCCCGCCCGCTCCTTCGGGTGTATTTTTTTTTTCTTGTCTGCTTTGTGGCCGATTCTGGGAAAAGGTCCAGTGACGGTAGGGAAAGACTCACTGACCGCAGAGAAAGTCCTGTTGACAGTGGGAAAGACCTGGGATTCTCTTCAGAGTGCACGTAAAGACCTCATGGCGAAAGTTTGGCCGTGTCTGGAGCTGTACTGTCTTCATATGTCAGATGAACAGCAACGAGAGAGGTTGCGGGATGCACACGGTAGTAGCCTGAGGCTGGCGTTTTTCGCCGGTGGGTTTTACAGTCATGAAATATGGGCAGGTACACCCATGGTAACGCTCCTGTGGATCTTCTGTCGTGTCACATCCAGTCGCCTTAGACAATGGCATCTGCCAG
>JADBJO010009060.1:15000-17500 GCA_016801955.1 Conus betulinus | reverse complement strand
AAGTTTGAGAAAGTTTTCAAGGAGTGGGCACCCGCCGTCCCGTCTCCTCAGAGGTGAGCTGGCACCGCGAGCTTGCCCGTTGCCAGTCCTAAGCGTTCGAAGATAGCACAGGTCATCTGGTAGGCCTAGTGCCGTGTCATTTTAGGGGCTAAGGTGTGAGTAGATCATCCTGCTGGCACTCTCAGGATCTACGAACGACTTAGTTGGGGGGGGGGGGGGGGGGGACATATACCGGTTGATGTTGCTTTTTTAATGTTATGATAGACTCAGGCGCTAACTTCGACAGCGTTGGTTGGACGAGTTTAGAATGGGGCGAAGCGTGTGATGAGACGACACAGTGGCACTTCTTGTAGAAGACAGGCCAGCTCTCTCTCTCTCTCTCTCTCTCTCTCTCTCTCTCTCGTCCACTGCAAGCAACAGGATGTACGCAGAAAAGGGGGGACTATTTTTAGCTCCTCCGAGGAGTCGAAGACACGCTCGCTCACTCACTCACGGTCTCTCTCTCTTTCTCGGGCACCCCCCCCCCCCCCCCCCCCTTCACCCTACTCCTTCCCCTCCTCCACTCTTCCCTCCCTCAACCTGGTTCTACCAGTGTAGATGAGGTTTCTTAGTAACACTGTTGTGATGCTGCCACCGGTATCGAGGTCCTGTGACGGGGGTTGATATCAGAGCGTTGTGTCAATAGAGCCAAGGTTTGGCAGCGGAATGAGTTGGGGGACCCGCTAAAAACGATTGGCCAGCTCCCTCCTGAGGACTGTGCGTTCATCAAGCACGTTTGTCCTGCTCTTCCTCCTCCTCTCCCCTCCCACCCCACCTTCTCTCTCTCTCTCTCTCTCTCTCCTCTCTCTCTCTCTCTGTGGACAAGAGACTGCATGGATCTGGCTCAGTGTCAAAAACGGGAGTGCACATGACATTCAGTCACTTTAATCACTGGCGCAGTGACGTAACCGCGGCGGATGACTGAATGGGGCTTCTGCAAGTGAGAAGGCAGACAGTCAGGGGAGTGGAATCCTCTGCTGATGATTGGGCTGGGTTGTTTCCCTTTGACGTCCTCCCGTCTTTTTTTTCTTTTTTTTCTTCTCCCCCGTCTGTTATACGGGTTTTCTTTTTCCCTCTGTAAATGAGAACACTCTGGTTATCATTGCATTTTGATGTCAAATGATAAAGAGTTTGTTTTTCCTTCAGCATCTCTCATAGGTCTTTTATATATGCTGCTGCTTTGGTCTTGTCAACGATGATGATGATGATGATGATGATGATGATGATGATCATGATGACGACGATGACGACGGTGATGATGATGATGATGATGATGATGATGATGACACTGTTTTTAATTGTATAATGATGGGGGAGGGGATATATATGTCTGTATGGGTTTGGATTGACGGCAATGCAAGTAAATAACCAGGTGCAATCATCATGGCCTCTCTCTCTCATTTTATAGCTTAGCTGTTTAAAGTATCAACTGTAAGTCTTTTGATTAAAATTCCACATCAGATGTTTACAAATTATGATGATTTTGTAAGCATATACAACATGGCATGTTTACACACATATCATCATAAGTGCTTTTTCCACCCATGAAATTATATTCCTTAAATTAATTAATTCTGTACACCACCTGAAAGTAATCACACAGGTGTTTCAGTCCTTAGTGACATACACATATATTTAACCCAAAATTCAATCATAAAGACATACTGTGTGTACCCTGGAAGTACACACAAAATGTGTCATTCAGATGCGAACTGGACTGAATTAACACCGTGTAGATAAATGGTCTGTCTTTCAGTTCCTCGTTTAGTGCTGTATCTTTGAAGGACCGCTGTCAGGGCACACATATTGGGATACTCTTCAGACTTTTTGCTTTGAGGGGTAATGGATTTGGAGGAGAGATGAACTTTCCTGCCCTCCCCCACCCAGTTCCCCCCCCATTTAGTGTCCCCTGCTCCCCACCGTCGTCGCCCCCCCCCCCCCCCCCCCCCCCCCCCCCCCCCCCCCCCCCCCTTCAGCTTTCAGTGACAGTAAACCATCAGCTTCTCGACCAGATCTCTCTGTATCCAGGCACACCAAAGCTTGTCCTATCACATCCCCATCAGCAGCAGCCTGCAGGCAGCTATCAGTGTCAGACTGCCGTGAGGTACCTCACCGGGGGGAGGCCCTGCACTGCTGCAGTTGTTTGGTCAGTCACGCCTGGAAGATTTCAGCTGCGGCGGAGAATACTATCTAAAGCATGATATAGACATTGACATGGAATAAGCCAGTGAGGAAGCGCAAAACCTTCCGAAGTGTTAGTGTACGTCCACCACGTCTTTGAACAGGTCTCTGTTACAGGAAGCCTGGATGGCTGTTGGAGGAGTCAGTCAGACCCCTAGCGGAAAAAAGAAAACATGACTGCAACTGATAAGATAAAAATCCAAGTCCTCCTGTGCAAGGAGACTGTCTCTTACTGATGAGAACAGTATCGATGGGATTAAAAAAAAACAAAAAAACTGTC
>JADBJO010009060.1:5000-7500 GCA_016801955.1 Conus betulinus | reverse complement strand
CCCATACTGGTGTTGACCATCTTGCTGTCGAACCGAAAACGACGCAGTTCAAACAAAATCACTTTGTCACCACTGCAGTTCAAACAAAATCACTTTTGTCACCACGGCAGTTCAAAACAAAATCACTTTGTCACCAAACCACAAATATCGAGTCTGCTGTGCCCCCCCCCCCCCCACCCCCTCACCCCTATCGCTAGCCCGCACCTTCCCCCTACCCCCATCTGTTGTCTCGGGCAAGGAGGGGTACGGGTAGAAATCTAGCCCGTGGACTTGACAGGCCAACGCGGCTGATTTACCCCGCTATCGACGCGCGGTGCAGAACTCTTCCTGTTCCGGTACAAAGCGACTTGCGTTTCTATTGTCGCCGGGCTAGGGCGATTATTCCGCCGCGGTACTAAACCACCAGAAAAAAAAACGGACGGCTGATGATCGCTCTGGCTTGTGTGTGTGTGTGTGTGTGTGAGAGAGAGAGAGAGAGAGAGAGAGAGAGAGATGAGAATGTTGCTTATAGCCAAGCCGACCGGGTGGGGGGAAGACAGACCGGTAGAGACGACGGACAGACAGGGATGTTGGCCAGTGGCGGGGAATAGGGAAAAAAAAAATAAATAAATAAAACGGCTGTCCCGTTTCATAAGATAACCACGGTGGCCGTTTTGTCGTTGTGTCGATCGCTGGAGCTTTGTCCACCGGCCAGTAATTGCCTTGTCCCGTGCGATACAGGAAACCATCCACGCCTTGACGGCTTGACGATGTATCGGGGAAGCAAGGCGTCGCTTATGGGCGAGGTGGGGGTGGGGGGGGGGTGGAGGTGGGATGCGAAGGGAGAATGGAGGTGGGGGGTGTTGCGGAGGGGGGGGGGGGGGTGTCCTACTTACGACAAACATGCGTGAGGGTTGTTTGTTTGTTTGTAACAGTTCATGACATCTACTGTCAGGTTTTACAAGGCAAACTGTCAAACAGACAGACAGACATGCAGGAAAAAACGGAAAAAAGGGGAGTGGGGGGAGGGTTGGGGTTACAGAATGATGGTATCGGAACGTGAAGCAAATTGGATGAACTGAAAAGCAGAGTACCATGTACGCTAGTGATACAGACGGTTCGGACCAAAGAGAGTGTGGAGAACAGATGGACCACACAGCTGACGTTTACTTTACTTGTAAGGTTTCAACATGAACGGATGTCTTCTAGTCGAACAGCGTAGATTGATTACGAAATGGACAGTGCTATCCGTAGGTAAGCTGACTTTAGGGAACTAGCCCTACCAGAGAGTGTTTCAAAACATGGCGAACGGAGGAGTGTCGGAAATACATCACTCCTATGACGTTAATTACTGTTTACGACATTTGATTTATTATGACACACAACTACGTTTTCCAAAAATCAACAGTGAAAGGAGGCCTACATTTAATGTAGTGAGTGATTTTATTCGTTACGGAAATTGTGATTCACCCTGCTCCACATTCCGAACCTTCGCCCCCCTCCCCACCCCACCTCTTACCACCACCACCAGCCACCACCACCACCTCCCAGACCGTTGTGCTAAGCGTTTAAACGCTTTTCAAGTAAGACCCAAACAATATCTGCGCTGCATAGACGATTGACGTCAAAAGAAACGACGAAACGACACAGACAGAATGACATACGTAAAGAAAGACGGCAGGGACTGGCGAGTTTAGATGAGCTAGAAGTGAAACAGACTATTGGTGGGAGGGTTTTGTGGACACATATGACGGCGACTCGATCCTTTCGCCCATTGCCACTCTTTCTCTACTCCCCCCCCCCCCCCCCCCCCCCCCCCTTTTTTTTTTTGTGTGTTTATACAAATAATTTACAGTACAAACTTCGATAAAACATCATCATCAACCGACCAAACGCACATGACTGACTGACTGAATGAAATGAAATAAGTTTAAGGACAGAACCAGGCCACGGAACTGACTCCCAAACACACGATGGAAATATGTTTTCAGTGCCCTTCCCTCCCACCACACCCCCACCCCCAACTTCTTTTCTTCAAGGCTGTTGCCTCGTAGTTTAAAAAAAAAATCACCCACGGGGGGGGGGGGGGGGGGGGGGGGGGGGGGGGGGGGGGGTGGCAAGGGGATAAGGAAGGAGGCTTATACACAGAAACTACAGCAATTTATGACACTTAAAAAAAAAAAAAAGACACGAAGAAAAATGGGAATGAATGAGGAACGTTGGTAATGCACGATAAATATTATTCGCAAGCAGGCAAAACCCTCGACAACAAACCAAACTGAAGGGAGAAAAAAGAAAAAAAAAAAAAAAAAAAAAAAAAACATTGAGCACCGAACGGCACCGCTAACTCCGGGGCTACGATGAATATTCACACAACAGGTAATAATCACTATCAGCAAGTATGTGTGTTGCGGGGGGGGGGGGAGGGGGGATGGCAGAGGAGAGGAGGAAGGGATGGTGGGTTGTGGACAAAGGGCACAGAGAGAGAGAGAGAAGGAGGAGGAGATGCCGGAGAAGGGGG
>JADBJO010009059.1:85000-88150 GCA_016801955.1 Conus betulinus | reverse complement strand
GAGAGAGAGAGAGAGAGAGAGATAGAGAGAGAGAGCCATCCAAAAAGAATGTTAGGATCAACAAACGATGAAAGAAGAATCATAATGAAAGAAGGTTCATATCAACGATCAATCATTGCAATTAAGAAAGAAACTGAAATAATAGAGAGAAGAGAGAGTCAACACCGAGCATGGGGATGACGGGAAGGGGGAGGAGGAAGGGGGGGAGAGAGAGAGAGAGAGAGAGAGAGAGAGAGAGAGAGAGAGAGGGGGGGGATCGAAGTTTCGGTTCCGCGTTGATGGGTTTTTCCCTGAGCTATTTATACTCTGCTGTGGGGAATAGAGGAGGGGGCGGGGAGGGAGTTGTGTGTGGTGTGTGTGTGTGTGTGTGTGTGTGTGTGTGTGTTAGGAAAAAAAAAACACATTAATCTTCTTTGTATCAAGATGAAGGGGACATTAATGTGAATCCGTCTCAAGCTTTCTTTTTGCATTTCTGCATTCTCAAGATCTGATCGGCGCGTTAGGGGTAACGTGCAGGTCAGGCTTTTGGAATTTTGTTTTTGTTAGTGAGACCTTTTCTCAAAACTTTTCTTTGTATTGACTCATGTCTTGAGTCGACTAGATGTAAATCTTGCGCGCTGTCATCTCGTGGCTTGCTAATGTGGTGGTGGAGCGTTTATGGATTAGTCCGCACGTAGTAAACCTGCGACACCTCGACAAAACCGAAACTGTCTCCGTATCTGTGTATCTGCGTGAATACATTCCTATCAGCTGCACGTGCATCATGAACCCGGAACTGCTCAGTTTCGGAAATCTCACTCTTTGATTCTGAACCGTTTTGTGGGAGTCTGTGTTATGTCTCAGGTCAGGCGATTGAGTGAACACTATTAATTTAATCCCGAAAGTGCAGGTTTGTCGTGTTTGTCTGAAGAAAAAAAAAAAGATTTACCCAAATGGCCTATGGCACCTAGAAAAGTATTGTGCTCAGCAGTTAAACCAACCAGCCGAGAACAGAGTTGGTCTGCGCTGTGTTGACGTATGGTGCAGGCACGCACAGGACGTTCCGTTCCGACATCAAGGAAGATAACTGCTCCCTGGCAGATGCCATAGTGTGCTGGTCATTGGATCCCTCACGAAAGCGTCTCTATGGGTGCATGAGTACTTCATGACTGCAGAGCTCATAGACTAAAGACGCGCCACCACCAAGCAAACTGCTGCGCGCGCATCTCGCAGCCCCGCTCGTTGCTGTTTCGCGGACAGGTGAAACCAGAACAACTCTAGACCCAGGCAAGCTTTCGCCACACGGGTCTTACGTGCCCTGGCGGGAAGCAGTCTTTCACAGTGTCAACTGGACATTCCCTGTGGTCAGTGGGTCTGTTCTCACCTTCACTGAGCCTTTTTTTGTTTCAAAGTCGGCCGAAAGGCAAAACAAGAAAAAGAGATTTAGGAGCTGCGTTTGTCTGTTAGGAAGGAAGGTGTGGGCAACGAAAAGGGGAGGTTGTGGCTGAGGGGGTGAGAAGAGGAGGGGAAAGAGAAAGGGTGGCGGATAGGAGCGAAAGGGGAAGCGACTACAAAGAGGAAGTAACACTCTAAATACTATTTCTTTTTTGTGTGTGCTCGGAACCGGAAAAGGAAGCCAGGCACGCACCCTCCAATGAGATCATTAAAAAGATTCGCAGTTGATCACAGTTAAGTAGCCGTTGGTCCCTCTGACTTTCCTGCTGATGGTATCTCATCTCTCATCTTCCCACTCCTCTCTCTGCTGTTCTCCACTGGCTGCCCAGTGCGGTGAGAATACTATGCAAACCCTCTGCTGTCTGCTTTTAATTTCACGCCTCAGCATGCTAGTGTATCCATCCCTTCCTCATATCAAGGAGGGTCTGGACTTGACTCTCTGAAGAGCTTTGAAGCAGCGTGTACAAGAGTGCGAGCGCTAGTCTGGTCCCTGGCTGAATCGTGCGAATTTCCGTGCGTTGTTTCTGTCTGTGTCCGCTGACTGTCTGTCTGTCTGTTTGTCTGTCTGTCTGTCTGTCTGTCTGTCTGTGCGTCTGCTTGTCTGTCTTCCCACTCCGTCTCAGCCTCTCTGTCTCTGTACCTGTCTCTCATCTCTGTCTCTGTCTGTCTGTCTGTCTGTCTGTTTGTTTGTCTGTCCCTCTCTATCTCTCTCTCGCTCTGTCTCTGTCTCTCCCTGTCTCTGTCTGTCTGTCTGGTGCGTCAGTTTGTCAGTCCTCCCTCTCTCACTCTCTGTCTCTCTGTCTCTGTCTGTCCCTGTGTCTGTCTCCGCTGCCCTCTCTCTCTCTCTCCTCTCTCTGTCTCTCTCTCTCTCTCTCTCTCTCCTCTCTCTCTCTCTCCTCTATCCCTCCCCCCTTCATTTCCCTTTCCTCTATCTCGCTCCCTCTCACTCTGACGCACTCTCGTATACCCCCCCCCCCCCCACACACACAACACACACCACATTTAACCCCCACTGCCAACATGGCACAACCACACAAACACCACACACAACACACACATACAATGCACAACACACAAACACACACACACACACACACACACACACACACACACTCGCTCTAGACCGTATACACACCTACCCAAACACCCAAAACACCCCCCCCCCTCCCACCCACACACCACATTCATTCACGCATACGCACATTCCCTCACTCATACTACACAGACATACACAGACACACACATACGCGCGTGCGCGTTCGCACGTTCGCACGTACGCACGCACGCGCGCGCGCGCGCGCACACACACACACAACACACACGCACGCGCGCGCGCGCGCGCGCGCACACACACCACACACACCACACACACACCACACACACACACACACACACAATGCGCGCGCGCGCACTCACAGTATCTGAAGCCCGAAATAACCGTTTTTTTATAACCACCGTAATTATCACCCGCGGTATTGCCCATTAATTACTCGTGCTCTAGCTTTTCGGTCTGAAAGCAAGATAAAATGCGATCACCAAGAACGCTGTAACTGACTCATGATTGAAAAAGATAATTAAGACTTTTTTACAACAGAAATTATGCCTCAGAACATCTGGTGAATTTAACTCGTGCTTTCGACACTCACGCAGACTGGAGGTTAAAAAAAAAAAAAAAAAACCGCTTTGTGAAGATCCGCAGTGCCAGACACCAGTACT
>JADBJO010009059.1:77500-80000 GCA_016801955.1 Conus betulinus | reverse complement strand
CCCCTGCGGACACTCCCTGTATAGACAGGCAAGTATCAGTCCCCATCTGCCCAACAAAGGGAGTGGAGTTTTGTGTGTATGACTGCTTTTCATCCCGCCATAAGGCAGCCATACTCCAGCTGCGGGGGAGATTCGTCGCTCAAAATAGGTCATCAAGGCTGTCCCCATTCACACTCCAGGCTGACCCGTTTAAGTCTGTAGACTGTGATATTGATATATGACCAGCCGCCATGGTGTAGGCCTAGTGGTTAGCGTTTCGGATTCCTTGATGGGAGGTCGTGGGTTCGATTCCCATCAGAGTCATTTATTTGTAGAATTTTTGTGGCCCGATCGACTCCTACCCTGGCCTGAGTTTGCTAGGGGTCAGTTCGGAAGACAAGGACCACTTAGTCGACTTTCATCTACTTAATGGATGCTTCTCTGAGATCTTTGCTCAAATTTCCTAACCAGCACTGCAGGTGTCTGCATCTCTCAGGCCTGGTTGACGCTGACGCTGGGACATATTATGGAAGTAAGCGTTGAAGCCTTGTCCTACAGTTTCAACCCAGATTGGGACTCGAAGAATCAACATCCTTATCCTCATTCTTACCGATCAGCATAGAAAACGGTCTCAAATTCTGTGACTCTTCGTGTCCTGCTCTCATGATGACCTCAGTTTCGACTTCCTCTCCATGTCAGTGCCTTTGGTGAGTTTGCGTTAAGGTCGCCGAAATCGGCAAGTACATGTAGACTGTCGTTGGACGCATCTTGTGGCCCTGTCTGGAGGGGGTCGCTCACTCACGATGGCTCTGCAATTTTTTCTTCCGCGCACGCAGGCTGATACTCCTGCGGACACTCCCTTTATGGACAGACAAGTATTAATCCCATCTACCCAACAAACGGAGTGGAGTTTTGTGTGTATGGCCGTATTTTATCCTGCCATTAAGGCAGCCATACTCCTTTTTTCGGGGAAGGTGCATGCTATGTATAACGTGTCATCCATACCAACGGCCAAACTAGTCTTCTCTTCTTCCGAAAGTTGGTGATGGGATTTTGCGTGTGTGCAAGATGTTATGCATGCGTCACACACGGAACCTCTATTTATAGTCTCATTCGAAGGTCTATATGGGAAATGGAGTCAGAACTAATGTTAACTCCGAGGGAAAAAATCCCCCTGTACCGAAACGGCCCGGCGGAGATTCGAACCCGCAACCCTTGGATTACGAGTCCGGCGCTCTACCAACTGCGCTGTTCCGGCCCCGGCTCTGCAACGAAGCAAGTATTATTGTCAGTAGGGGACTTACTAGGTAGTGTCCTGCGAGTGTTGGATCAGAACAGACCTCACTGAACATCGCCAAATAATTCAGCAGCAGTGCGGTGTCTCCTCTAGTGGGTTGCCTCACGACGAGTTGATACTGACCCTCCCTGTGGATCGACAGTGCTGGGCTGCGACAAGGCACAAGCCAGGGGCTGACTGTAGACGAGGGGCCGGAATCAGCGCGCGCGCGCGGAGGGTACGGGGAGGGGGGGGGGGGGGTTAATGCCACTGGAGTAGCACAGAGGATGTTCACAGCGCATGCGTGCAGAATAGATGAGCAAATAAATGAATAAATAAACGGATGAATAAATAAAGAAATGAATAACTAGATGCATTTTAAAGAAACAGCGCAGAACGAATAAATAAATAAATGTATAACGAAAGAAAGGAGTAAATGAATAAATCAATCAACGAATGCATGAATGATAGATGGATAAGTTAATAAATAAATAAACAAATGAATGAAGTTTTGAAGAAATTCTGCTCCCGTGTGTACGTCGGACGGCAGGGATGGTGTTTTGGACTGGCACAGCAGATTGATAAATAGATAAATTAATGGATATATAGATAAATAAATAAGTAAATAAAAAAAAAGAAATGGATATATGAATAAATAGATAAATGAATACAAAAAATGAACATTTGAATATTTTCTATTCTGCCCCCCCCCCCCCCCCCCCCCCCCCCCCGTGGACACGGCAACAGAATCGACCACAAATAGATTAATATTATTTAATTCTACCCCTCTCTGTACATTGGATGCGGAGAGGTGGTATTTTGGACTGGCACAACAGAATCGACCACAAATAAATAAATAGATAAATAGACAAGTGAATAAATAAATAAATGAATGAATGAATGAATTAATTAATGTTATTTAATTCTACCCCCTTGTGGACACTGAACGCGGCAGGGGTGGTATTTGGGCTGGCACAACAGAATTGATCACAGCATTTCGCTAGTTGGGAGGCAACTGGTTGGTTGGTGGCCTCCAGTGGCTGGCTAGGGCTGGCTAAGACGTGGGGGGGTGTGGGGAGGGGTGTGTGTGTGAGAAGGTTGGCTGGCCGTTGTCATTATCGTGTTCATTGCACTGTCCGTTCATTTAATCATCAATACTAGCGGCGCAGCTGGTTTTTTTTTTTTTTTGGGGGGGGGGGGGGGCTTGGGGGGGGGGGGAGGGTTGTGGTGAGGGGAGGGAGGGGA
>JADBJO010009059.1:55000-72500 GCA_016801955.1 Conus betulinus | reverse complement strand
TGTTATTGGCTTTTCTTTTTCTTTTCTTTTTTTTTTTTTTCCTTTCTTTGTTTTTTCTTTCTTTCTTTTTTTTTTTTTTTTTTTTTTTTATTGAGCTGTGCAACAACCGTGCGGAAGATTATTCATTTCCTGTTCCCAGCATGCCCCTCTACTCCGCGTTAATGAACGACGGGCGCCACTTCCGGCGACGCACTGATCTCGCGAGACTGAGATTATGACGATGATTGGCGACTGGCTTCGTCCAGGGAAATGACGTCAAATGAAAGCCTCGCTGTAAAGCTTAATCAGCAGCTGACCGAGTTTTGCGGTCAAATATTGTGACATTTTCGAATCACGTTAGAGCGCAACGTAAAAATGGCTATTTTCACTACCCGTCTTAATGTGTTGTTGTTCTTATGGGGTGTGTGTGTGTGTGTGTGTGTGTGCGCGATATTAGACGAAAAACAATCTAACAACGTCATTATATCTAACTATGCTTAACAAAAAAAAAAAAAAAAAAAAAAAAAAAAAAAAAACCCCACCCGCATCAAAGCAACTTGGCAATTTTAGATTGTGCGATAATAGTAGCAATTTTTATGATAGAGGGCTGGACAATATTTGACTGATATCTTGGACTTTGATATCAATAGAATTTTCTTTATAGATTGGAGTTAAGACGGAACATTCCATCAATAGATGATGCACTGAAATAGGCTTACCACAAGTACAAAGAACGTGGCAAGAATATTTTGTGTTCCATGCATTCAACTTGAGTTTTGTTACTATCTTGGAAATGTGACGAGGACAAGTATTTACATATTTAAGATTTTCTCCACAAATTCTGTTATAAACACAACTTTCTAATTTTAGCAAACTTTCTGACGAAGATATTTTCAGTGAAGATAAAGAATTACAAGCAGGGCAATGTTTAGCTCCAGCTTTAGCAAGAATATCTGCTACTTCGTTCCATTTCAAACCACTATGAGAGGGAACCCAGCAGAAGTCAATACGTATTCCATGAATCCTCAAACAGTGTATGAGGTGATGAATATCAAAAAGTAAGTCTTTCCGAGCCTTACTGTCCCAATGCTCTAGAGATTGCAAGACAGATTTAGAATCCACACATATGAGAATATTATGAAAAGGCATAGGAGCATCATAAATGTAGCTCAAAGCCATCAATATTGCATACAATTCTGCTGTAAATATGGAAAACCCTTGCCAAGATGATAATTCTTTTGGACATTTAGACTAGGAATGACAAAACCAGAACCACTACCAATGTTATCTAGGACTGAGCCATCAGTGTAAATTTTCAGGTGATTACTATAAAACTTGTCAAGATGAACTCTGACATCACTAACCAAGAGATTAAAGTTTTCAGTTTTAGAAACACTTGTGTAATTGTAATCAAAATTCCCACACAAATGCTCCCAAGGGGGAATCTTAGGCGTGATGGGATCTTCAGAAATTGTTGATAAATCAATGTTACAATCAGACATAAGCTTATACGTGTAATTTCTAATTGGTTGTAAATAAATGATATTTCTAGCTCGTTTGGGATAATCTTTGTTCGAGTCCATCAATAGTTCTGCTGTAACTGAGTTCTTAACTGACAGGCTTCTGATCACATATTTTGATACGTCTAAGAGCCGTTGTTCTCCAAAAGGTAACACCTCTGCAGCTTGATAACTTTTGATAGTATTTGCATGAAATGGAACCCCTAAGGCCAATTTTACTGCTTTGCTATCCAAACTTTGTAGCTTTTTCAAAAGATATTTTGGAGCAGAAAAAAAACTTCCTGGCCATACTTTAATTTGGATCGAACTAAAGAAGTAGACAAATGCAATAAATTTTTTGTGTCTTGCCCCCAAGGCTGGTGGTTGATTATCTTTAAAAAGTTATTCTTTTTCTCGCCTTGGCTAATAAATGTTCTATATGCTTTTTCCAACTAAGTTTTGTTGTCAAAAAGACTCCTAAAAATTAACACAATTTTGATATTTCAAGATATTATCCTCTAATTTCAAAATAGGTAACATGGAAGGATTTTCACCATTATTAAATAGCAGCAAACATGTTTTTTTCTCCTGACAATTTTAAACCATTTTCTCTTATATACTTTGATAAATTGTTTAGTTCCTGTTGATATATTGTCTGCACATGTCTGATAGTCCTCTTTATTCGAATTTTTCCTTAAACTGGTGTTTTTCCATACTGCAATATCATCAGCGTATTGAACCACATGTGTGTTCTTAGACAAAGCTTTTGGAAGATCATAAACAAAAATGGAGAATAAAATTGGAGCAATGATTGAACCTTGTGGGATCCCCATATCTACACTTCTGAATGATGAGTAGGTATTGCCAATTTTGTACACATATGTCTATCCTTCAAAAAGGCTTTAATATATCCATACAATTTGCCACAAATTCCTATTTCCTTAATTTGAACAGTAATCTGGCATGCCAAACACTATCATACGCTTTTTTTTAACGTCAAAAAATGTAGCTAGTGTGCTTTTTCTTCGTGAAAAAATGACGTTTGACCTGAGTAGTAAGCTTAACCAAATGATCTGTAGTGCATCTCCCTTTCCTAAAGCCAGCCTGCTGGACTGGAATCTTGTTATTCTTTTCACAATAAAAAGTGATCCGCTTGAGTATATATTTTTTCCATTATTTTTCCAGCATGAGAAGTAAGCGAAATTGGTCTATAGCTGTTAACTGAAGATCTAATTTTGCCCTCTTTTAGAATTGGTACAACTACTGAACTCTTCCAGATTTTAGGAATAGCGCCAATATCCCAACACTTTTGGAATAAAGAAAGTAGCAAACCTATCCAAGAAGGAGGCAAGTGACATAGCATCTGGTAAGAAACTCCATCTAGACCAACTGCTGAAATTGAAGAAGAGATAGAAGCTAATGCTTCTTTCATTCTGTAATTTGTAAAGGAGAATTTAAATAGTGTTCTTGAATTGGGCTAGGGTCTGAATACATTTCTTTTCTTCCTCGGTTGTTCTAAAAAGTTTAGCCTCTGGATTCAGGCTTGCTGTACAACTGTTACATGAAAAAGTGTCTACAAAAGCCTCAGCCTTTTCTAACGCAGTTGGAAATTCCGAATCTAATTTTACAGGAAATGATTGTGTCCTGTTACATTTTTTCATTTCTTTTATTTTTTTTTTTTCAAACCTTGTACATATCCTTTGATTCTGTAATCTCCGAATTACAAAATTTCCCAATATGTCTTTTTTTGCTAGAGCGATGATCTTTTTGCAAACATTTTTCTGTATTTTCATAGATCGAAAGTTTTCCTCAGTCTTATCTTTAATCCATGTCTTGAATGCCTTGCGCTTTGATGTCACCGCTATTTTACACTCCTCTGTCCACCAAACATTACCAATATATTTACCAATTTTCTTGTAACCACATTTTGGTATCGCCTTCTCAGCTGCAGAAGTAATATTTTTCTTAAAATTGAATAAAATTGATCGATATCTTCACTGATTATTGAATCAGGATCATGAGACTCAAAGAATTTGCTGTAATCTTCCCAATTTGCAAATTTGTAGTTATATTTTGGTATGTTTTCTACTGGATCTGTCGAGTTTGAATTGAAATTTACATTGAGAGCGATGGTTATGGGAAGATGATCACTACCAAGACAATCTTCTCCTGGGGACCAGTCATAATCTACAGCTAAGTTTGGGGACACTAAAGTCAAATCAATAGCACTGGGATTATGAGTTGATACATCAGGAATTCTTGTAATACGACCATCATTCAATAATATTAACTCCGAATCTACAACATTCTCAACAAACCTATTACATGTTACTTTAGAGCTGTTTGTATCCCAGAAAGGGGCATGGGCATTAAAATCACCCAAAAACTATCCATTTTTTCTGAGAGAAATCCGTATTTTTAAGCCAGTCTGTATTGTCCTCCTTTGGACCAGCTGGGTAATACACTGATAATATGTTATATATTGAGCACTCATTTACTTTAACTGCAGCACCGACAGCAAAACAACCTTTTTTATCACTTGGTACTGGCCAAGGAAAAATATTTGAATATTGAAAGCCACACCTTATATATATTGCGCATTGAACCTTTCCATTTAATCCGTTAATGGTAAAAAGTGGAGGATAATAAAAAATCCTTAATATTGGGAAGCTTATGTTTTTCAACATTGAGAGACTGAAGGGCTAGCACGCAATAATTTCCCTGCATAACATGATTTTTCGAATGATGGAAGGTTAGTGGAAATAGACCTAGCATTCCACTGTAAAATTTTGAAAGACCCATTACATTGTGTTTTCATAAGAGTTAGTCTTCAAGTTCGATATTCATTTAATCATTTTGTGAAAACCCAAGGGGGGGGGGCAAAAAGAACCCCTAGTAAATACCACATAGAATTAAAAAAACAAATTAAAACAAAAAACACACACACACACACACACACACACACACACACACACAATAAGTGGGTGATGTTAAGACAGATATGTCTCTCATTTCGAATATCATTAAAACCCCATTCTTGCACCGTCCCAAGGTTGCCACATTTCAAATCGTTGATGGAAGTTTTGCCCCCAGCTAGGGAAGCTCCGTGGAACGTGGAAGATCTGCGCAGGACCGGATCTTGCTGTTCTCCTGGGCCTCTCCCAAAAAAAAGGGGTGGATAGCTCTCCCAAGGTTCCTCGCAAGGAAGCTGGACCCTCGGCCGTTCGGTGAAGGCTGTCTCTCATGTTGTTGAATCTTGTTGAAAGATTATCATGGGAGACAAAGACAACCCTTGGTTCCCTGGTGAGTTCAGTCAAGAGGAGCGCGTTGAACAGCTCTCGTTTGGGACGCAGTGACGGGTCACGTACAGGTGACACTCTGCTCACAATCACTTTCACCTTAGGCCTTGCAGACAGAATCTTTTTGATCTCTCGAACCAGAGACTGACTTGCTGTCTTTGGGTCTTTGGTCTTCAGATCGTTCAGGCCGCAGTGGGTGACTATGGCGTCTATGGGTCCCTTGGCCATCATATCGGCAGCTTTAAGAGCACCCTCAATGTCACCAACAGTGGAACATTTTGACTTGACGACATCAAATCCATATGACACCCCTAGCCTGTTTCCATGTACACCATTCAACGTTGAGTCATGAAGAATAGCAACAACTGGCATGTCTGGAGACCTTTCTTTCTCTGTTTTGGAACTGGCATTCTTGTTAACTTCAGATTGCGCATTAAATATGACGTCATGTTTAGATTTTGCGGTGACGTTAATGTTTTCTGTACTGTTCTTTTGATTATTTCTTTTGTTTTGTTTCTGGTTTTTCCCTTTCTTTCGAGGTCCACCGTCCCTACAGTCATTTCAGTTGTCGACTTAATTGTAGGGATCGGTGGAACTACCTTTGCTATGTCCGCATAGGAGCGATGAGCAGGGTAAGGAATTGCGTCCGTCTGGTTTGACAGTTGACACACATCTTGCTTTTGGAATAGGCCTGCTCAGTTTTTCTATTAATTCTTTTTGCTCGCTGATGGTTGTTTCGAGCCGCGAAATTCTTTCACACAGGTTTCCAATAACTTGAGTTAAGGTTTCAAAATCACTCACCATGTCAGCCTGGGTTAATGTGTGTGATTCACCTTCAAGCTGAAGTGGACCCTCTTCGGCAGTCTTTGCACTTTCCAGCAACGCTCGCGTCAAAACTTTGCTTCTAAAGCCAGGTTATGTCACTTTCTCCAGATGACACGGAATTAAATCGACCCCTATTACTTCTGGATCTAAGCCGCGTCATCATTTTAAAACACAAAATTCCAGCTGATTACTAGAGACTCTAGCACTACGTCATGAGTGTTTCCGCCATCTTGTGTGTGTGTGTGTGTGTGTACATGCGAGAGAGTTCGAAAGGGAGAAACTCTTGAGAGAGCTTGATGACAGCAGAAGTCTTCAGAGAAGACCCGCCCTCCCTCTCTCTCTCTCTCTCTCTCTCTCTCTCTCTCTCTCTCTCTCTCTCTCTAACAGACCAGTGTCTGGACCCAAGCTACACACACTCAAAGGGGGACGGGCCGCATCCAGGTCATGACTCCTAGACGCCCTTCTTTCTGCTGCCAGATTTTGGTTACCCTGACGCGGACCCTGGATTCGAACCAGCAACTCCTAGACTGGTTAAGTCTCAAAGCGTCCTTGCCTGTTTATACAGATGTCTTACCCCACATTTCATCAGTCTTCTGTTCTTAGTTGGGGAATTCAAGCCAAATGAATTTACGTTTTCTCCTTCCTCGACCAGATCCAGCCAGAACTCTTCAATGCCTCTGCCACAGCCTGTAGGTGTTCTAGCTAGTCCTCTTCTTACCAGAAATCCCAAGCTGTTTCATGAGATCACAGGTTGATGAGCCTTTAACCCCACCATGCTCCAACCCCTATGGCGGAGACCTTGCACATGAAAGGGCCAGGGATCAGACTATGTGACATTTCTCGACCCCATACAGTGTCGGACCTGGTGATGATTGGCCCTAAAGGGCCCTGAGGCCGATAGGACGTTAAGCTCACCTCTTGGTCGCATGTGACAACATCTAATGCCTTCACTTCGGTGTGGTCGGCTTAGTCTGTTAACCCTTTGACTTACTATATCTGCTAATGTTAGGTTAGGTTTTCAAAAGTTGTATCCGTTGTTTGGGTGGTGTGCTAGTTTGCAAGATTACTCGAAAAACTGTTGATCCGATTTTTATGAAACTTGGTGGAAAAGATGAATTATGGCTCAAGAATGAATTCAGAAATTTTTCATGTGGATCCACGATGCGGATCCGGATTAGATAGTAGATTTAGCATCTGCTTAGAAAAAGTACTTTTTTCTCTCTGACAAAGGTATTGTGTACAAATTGATAGCTATGTTGATGTAACATGTTTTAAATGGAATATGGACATGTTTTAATGATGTGGACATGGACTTTCTTTTTCTTTTTTTTTTTTTATCTTTTTGACTTTTTCAGAACGCTGTGAGAGACTGTGCTTACAGGTATGCATTCAGACTACCAGAACTTGCACAGTTATTGTTCTTCCTGGACGAAATTCATTACATTTATCATCCATGCACCTATCATCTGTCTGAAAAGTATATTGTTTATATAAAGATAGAGAGATAAACAAAGCAAAGTTAAAGAAAATAAAGAAATGAAAATAATAAATCCTAAGTCTTCCTGTTTGAAGTTTTGAGCACACCCATATAGTGTCAGAAGCAATCCCATGCAGAAGTGGGTGTGTGCCCACGCGCACCGTGCAGAAACTAACAGTAATTATTTTCTGATAAAAGAAGAAGGATGGGTATGTGCACACCCACATCGTTCAGAAATGAGTAACCAGTATTTGTCCTGTATTACAATGAATGGTTCAGAGCACAATTTGTTTTCCTCTTACAGAAAAAGTTAAACAAAACAAGCAAGAAAAGTACATGGGAAGGAATTTTTGCAGTCAACACTTCATATTACTTCCCTGGCGGCGACCATAAGGCGAATCTAGGAACGCTTCGACCTTGGTGGAAGTTGGCGCTCTTCCGGGTGCTTTTTTTTTGTTTGTTTTGTTTTATTGTTTTTGTTTTTTTTTTGTTTAAAGATGGATTTGTAGTGTAAAGATTTGATGGAGAGCAGGTACGCTGTCGACGTAAAGAGCGTCCTTGCTTCCCCTGACTGACCTGTAGTGCCTGATGATGCTGTCCTGCCCTGGGGTCACTTCTTGTGTGGGCATTTCAGGCCACTGACCTTTTCTCCAATTTCTTTCCAGCGTGTGTATGAAGGGAAATCTTAAGTGAGGCAGCGAACAGGAAAGAGTAATAACCAACAAGTAGGGTAACTCTTGCTTCCGTGATGAGATGATTACCCGCCCATAATTCCAAACGAATGTTGCTTACAAAATGAAATCGTCTGCAACTTACACATTTGAAGGTCTTCCTGGCTGAAATTTTGAGTTTGTATTATTATCCATGCACCCATCTTCTGTCAAAAAAAAATGTTGTTCAAAAACAACAAACAAGCAAAATTTAAACCTTTCTGTATGATGTGGGTAGAAGCAATCCCATGCAATAACAATTGTGTGTGTGAATCATTCCCCACAACACAGAAACGAATAGTCATCATATTCCTACAAAAAAAAAAGGATAAAAAACTATGGGTATGTGCGCACCCACATTATTCAGAAAACAATAATCACTGTTTGTTCCTGTAGTACATACATGGGTGCATGCATACATAGACGGTTAAGAACGTAAATGTTTTGGTCGCGCACAAAAAAAAGATTAATTAAGGAAAATACAAGGGAAGGAACTCTTTCAGTCAATACCACCTATTACTTCCTCCTGGCGGCAAAAAAAAAAAACAAAAAACAAAAAACAACAACAACAACAAAAAAAAACCTGATCTAGAAACGCTCCGACCTTGGCAGAAGTTGGCGCTCTTCCAGGTGCTATTTTCTTTTCTTTTCTTTTCTTTTCTTTTCTTTTATTTTTTTTTTCCTCCTCCGGTTTAAAAGATGGACGCAATGTCAAGATTTGAAGGAGAGCAGGTATGTCGTGTGTCGACTTCAAGTTGTGTCCTTGCTTCCCCTGGCTGACCTTGTAGATTCTGGTGATGCTGTCCTCCCCCTGCGGTCAGTTTCTTGGGTGGGCATTGCAGGGCGCTGACCCTTTCTCCACTTTCCTGCCAGCGTGTGTGTGTGTGTGTGTGTGTGTGTGTGTGTGTGTGTGTGTGATGATACATGTAGGTATCATCAATCATGTCAGCATGTCCGTCGTTCACAAACATTTTGCCTTGCGTTCCCTGAGGTTGAAGAGACCAGGTTCCGTGTTCCCTGTCTGTCTGTCTGTCTGTATGTCTGTCTGTCTGTCTCTCTCTCTCTCTCCATGTCTCTCGCTCTCTCGCTCTCTCTCTTCTCTCTCTCTCCCTCTCTCTCTCTTTCCTTCCCTCTCTCTCTCTCTCTCTCTCTCTCTCGCTCTCTCTCTCCCTCCTCCCTCCCCTCCCTCTCTCTCTCTCTCTCTCTGTTGTCTGTGTGTGTGGTGTGTGTGTGTGTGTGTGTGTGTGTGTGTGTCCCACTCTCACTCACTGCCTGTTTCTCCCTCCCCCCCCCCCCCTCTCTCTCTCTCTCTCTCTCTCTCTCTTTTTATCCCCCTCCTCCTTCCCCTCTCTCCCCCTGTCCCCCTTTCCCTCTCTCTCCCTCTCTCCCTCCTCCCCCCCCCCCCCCCCCCCCCCCCCCCCCCCCCCCCCGTCTCTGTGTGTGTGTGTGTGTGTGTGGTGTGTGTGTGTGTGTGTGTGTTCTGATCTCCGTTTCTGAACTGTCTACTACGTTTCCACTTTTGCCTTCCTCGGGGGGCCATTTTTGAAGCTGGCAGCCGCCTCGAGAGCATCATTCTGTACATTTATTTTAATGTCTGTTATTCTGTGGTGTCTGAAGAGTTGTCGAACGTTTTACTTACCTGAAAGAAAATCTTAACAGAGGCAGGAAACAGGGAGCAGTAATGAAGAAGAAGTAAGGCAACTCTTGCTCCCATGGTGTGATAACTGCACGCTCATAACTCCAAATGAATGCAGCATACGACACCAGATCTGCAGCAGAAATGGAGTGTCACCCTACAGGGATGCTTCCTCGCATGTTCTGTTTGCTCTGTGTTGTCATTTCTGCCCGGCGATTTGGCGTCCTGAGCAGCATTCGTTTTGGGGGTTAACAGGATATCAGGATAACAGGATAACAATTCTGTTTTGTCCAAAAGATGGAAAATTCATTTTGGACAGCACAGCAACCATATACCAGGACAACACACAAACACAGAAAGAAAAAAAGGCGTGAACGTCCTGTGTAAGAATCCATAGTAAATCAATCCCATCAGTAAAATATCTTCATGCGAGCACAAACACTCCCCCCCCCCCCCCACACACACACACACATCACACACATATACAAACACATGTGCATGTGCGTACGCAGCTACAGTACACATCCACTCTCTTTAAAGCATGGAACCTAAAATTACAAAAGAGAGCATCTTCATTAAAAGCAAGCAACATACTCTATTCAAATATGTTCAGTTTAGTAAGATTGAAATAATAAATATGATTATTTAAGTCCAGGCCTCCCTCGATACATACGATCTAAACACACACACACACACACACACACACACACACACACACACACACACACACACACACACACACACACACACACACACACACACACACACACACACACACACACAATTGTTTGAGTTATGAGCATGTAATTATTTCATCAGGGGAGAAGGTTTACTTTCTTTTTAATGCACATTGAATAAGTATTGCTTTGCAACCTGTTTGGTTTTGCTTTGTTTTCAGCATAGCTGCCATCCAGTTCGAGTGTTTCTATACGGTCAGACGTGAAAGAGAATGGCAAGACAGACGATGGTGGTGTGTGTCTCTTTGAGTTGTCTACCCTTTCCCATCATTTGTATGTTACAGTGGGTAGATTTTCTGTCACACTCCATCCCCTTCCCACCCTTTCCTTCCCCCCCACCCCCCATCCCGCCCCCCACCCCCACCCCGCCTCATCTTCTACAAATAAGCTACTTTTACTCGAAATAATAAAGCCAATTAATTTGAAATCTGACTGCATCGTGAACTACGCTGCAAGACCTCGGGGTCGAGAATGGTTAGAGCGTTCATCTGCATGGCTGATGTCCGTGAGTTCGAACCACTTTTGGGGTTGGATTTTTGCGGCTTGAAAACCCTCACTGTCTACCCAGCGGTAAATAGGCTCCACCTGATTCATTCCGGGGCAGATGAACGCGGTGGAAGGAGAGGAATGGGCTCCGCCTTCCATATATGCCGTGCCCGAGGTACTGTGAATCTCTATAATTGGTTCTGCACCCTTACAGCGGTTAGGCTATGATGGGGTTGGAATTGTAAACTTCACCTTTTTCAAAAAGAAAAAAAATTATAGTATTCCCGGCGGACAAGAAGGACAAACGAATTACAAGACAAAACACGGTGCGTTTCGACTTCTTTGGTCTTCTTCAGGCAAAAACAAATAACATTCAGGACAATTAAGATGAAGATCATTTTATCTTCTCGACTTGGGCACAGCAATGATCTTAACCTTAACCTTACCTTAACCGTTTTGTTTTTGTTTTTGTTTTTAGTCACGGGAGATCGTTCACGGTATTTTGTGCAAGCCAATGTGTCCATAGTATTTGACGGGAAAAAAGAAGCGTGTGTGGAAATGGCGGGGCGGGTACGAAAGGAAATCTTCCCGCCACACAGTTTCCCACTGACCAAAAGAAGGGTCGGTATAGCTATCAAAGGCAAAGGGGTTAAAGAGGGCGGGGGGGGGACCGCAGAAAATGATCGCCTCCAGGGTCAGACAAGAGTAGCCAAGACAGACAGACAGACAGACAGACAGATGGACGGACAGTCGGACTCCCAGACAGGTAGATTATAATCGGTATGCAGCGGCCGTTTTGGCTACACTGACCTCAGGCGGTAGTGGGGAAAGTGATGTAGTTGGGGGGGGGGGGGGGGGGGGGGGGGGGGGGGGGGAGGGGGATGAGGGGGATGAAGGGGATGTGGGGTGAGGTGTAGGGAGGGGAAGTGGAGGAGGGAGGGGAGGGGTGTGCTGTGAAAGGTTGTTGGCTCGTCTTCAAAGGGACGCGCTGGCTGCTCCGTCTCTTTTTGCCTCATGAATAATGAATACACATCCCTGTCCGTGTCTGTCTGTCTGTCTGTCTGTCTGTCTGTCTGTCTCTCTCTCTCTCTCTCTCTCTCTCTCTCTCTCTCTGCCTCTCTGTGTGTGCCTCTCTCTCCCCTCTCTCGCTCTTTCTCTCTCTCTCTCTCTCAGTCTGTCTGTCTGGCTGTCTGTCTGTCTGTCTGTCTGTCTGTCTGTCTCTCTCTCTCTCTCTCCTCTCTCTCTCTCTCTCTCTGTTTTTTTTTCTCTGTCTCTGTCTGTCTAGGATCTATCCGTCTGTCTATCTTTCTTTGTGTGTGTGTGTGTGTGTGTGTGTGTGTGTGTGTGTGTGGTGTGTGTGTGTGTGTGTGTGTGTGCGCGTGTGTGTGTGCGTGTGTGTGTGTGCGTGTGTGTGTGTGTGTGTCTGTCTGTCTTTCTCTGTGTGTGTGTGTGTGTGTGTGTGTTTCTCCCCCCCCCCCCCCCCCTCTCTGTCACTCTGTCCGCCTTTTTTGTCTGTCTGTCTGTCTGTCTGTCTGTCTGTCTGTCTCTCTCTCTCTCTCTCTCTCTCTCTCTCTCTCTCTCTCTATCTCTCTCTCTCTCTCGAGTCTTTCATTGGTAAACAACACGCTCTTTGAATGACAGACGCATAGTGTTAGATAAATGGGGAAAGATGACCAAAAAACAAACAAACAAAAAATGCTAGCCCTTACATATTAAGCGTCAAAAGAATATTGAAGATTGATGACGTCTGTGCTCAGAGGAAAAAAAAATAGCTCAGGAACATGCAAAAGTCAACTTGAAACGGGAAAATCGACTAACGATTACCGCGCTAAAAAAAAAAAAAAAAAAAAAAGAAAATGTTATGATGATAAATGCGCTTTAAAAGGTGAATTCAGACATCTGTTCTGCAGCTGTAGAACCGTAATGTGCTTACACTGTAATGATATTTTCCATGTGTCGAGAGCGAAAAATGTTTTTGCTTCGTGCTGCTTTTTCTTCCTTTCTTCCTTTCTTTCTTTTTTTCCTTTCTTTCTTTCTTTTTTTCTCACTTTCTTTCTTCTTTCCTTCTTTTCTTTCGTCTTCTTTTCATTTTACTTTCTGTTTTCCTGTCCTCCTTTCGTTCTTTCCTTCATTTCCTTCTTTCTTTCTTTCTTTCTTGTCTTTTCTTCTTTCACTCTTCCTTTCTGTATCTTTTTCTTCTGTCATTTTTTCCCTATCTTTTTTTTTTTTTTTTCGCTATTTCTGTCTTTCCTTCTTTCTTTCTTTCTTTCGTTTTCTTAGTTTTTTTTCTTTCTTTTCTTTTTTAGCTCTAGATTTCTGTATCTTTTACTTTTTTTTCACTCTTTCCATCTTGCTCTCTTCTTTCATTCTTTCGATCTTTCTTTCTTTTCCTTCTTTCTTTCTTTTTCTTCTTTCTTTCTTTCTTTCTTTTTCATTTTCTGCGTTTTTTTTCTGTCTTTCTTTCTTCTTCTTTCCTTCCTTCTTTAGTTCTCTATTTCCTTCTGTCGTACTTCCTTCCTTCCTTTCTTTTATACTTTCTTTCTTTCTCTTCTTCTCTTGAAAACGGATCCTCCCTCTCACCCCCAATATTAATCGGGGACATTTTTTACCATATGCGCTGTTTAGTTGCCGACAAACTTTCCACTTTCAGAGCAATTTAAACGTTTATTTGCTTCTGTCTTGGCCTCCTACAAGTGCGCCGCTCGTGCGCGTGCATGTACGCGTACACAGATGTACACTCACTTGCACACAGGCTCTAGCGTACACACGCACACGACGTATACGCGTGTACACGCCCACGCACACCATCTTCCTCCGGCAGTCTACGATTGCCAAGAAAAGATACCAATAGTAATTATAATAATCTTACAATGATAAATTGTGATGATAATAACAGTGATGATACTAATGATGATAGTGAAGAAGAAGAAGAAGGAGAAGAAGAACAAAGAAGAAGAATGCATGAACAAGAGAGAGGGAAGATGGGAGGACAGAAAACTGACAGTCAGACAGACAGACAGACAGACAGACAGACAGAACGAAAATGTTGTTTAAAGAAGGTAATGGGATAAAACATACAAAACAACAAAAATATATACTGTATATGAATTAGGCACACATGTAAATCCATACCTTAAGTAAATACATTAGAAGGGAGAAAAAAACCAGAACGAGAGAGAGAGAGAGAGAGAGAGAGAGAGAGAGAGAGAGAGAGACAGACAGACAGACAGATACAGACAGACAGACAGACAGGACAGACAGACAGACAGAGAACGAGTGTGAGACAAATACAGAGAGAAGTAGAGATATAGACAGACAGACATACAGGGGGAGATTAAAGAGAGAAATTCACACACACACACACACACACACACACACACACACGCACACACACACGCACGCACGCACGCACGCACACACACACTGGAAAGACAGACAGACAGAGACAGATGGACAGACAGAAGACAGACAGAAAACAGACTAATCTCTACAAGTAGAAACAAGCAGTTTCCCACCATGCACTCTGACAGTCCACACACACTATACAGGCCACACACGAAGACGACGCCTGTATATATATAAAAAAAAGACCTAAACAGACCTTGTGACACATTGCATGTATCAGCGGATAAGCTAGGGTATCTCCTCCCTTCCACCCCCCCCCCCCCCCCCCCCCCCCACCCCCACCCCCTCCGACATGCTTATACATCCTGTCTGCTACAAGGTTCCCACTCTGCTACAAGTGCTCTCCCTTTACCATTTAAAGCAGTCTTGGTGTTACCAACGGGTTTTGATAGATATCGGTGTCTGTAACCTCTAAGCTGTGTGTGTGTGTGTGTGTGTGGTGTGTGTGGCGGGGGGGGGGGGGGGGGGGGGGGGGAGAGTTGAGGGTCGTTCACACTACTTTTTCCCCTTTGTTTTGTTTTGTTTGTTTTTTTTTCTACTTTCTCCTTCTTCTTTCAATGAAACATATTCTTTTAGAGTGCTGGGACTTGCACGGTGTGAGACACAACCATTTTACAGCAGATTCCATGAAAACCCTGTTCAGAGAATGTGTCACCTGGCGTGATCTTGGAGTTTCTGAAACAGATGAACAATTTTTCATCGGATCTGAGATTTTTACAGTGGAAAGGTTTTTTTAACACAGCTTCGGGTGGGGTTTTTTTAGATGTATTTTAAAGAGTTGTGAATGAATGATTTGTGAGTTGATTTTAACGTGGTGACAGCCCTGATATGGCCCTTGCGGTCGGCTGGGCTATAAGTAACATTACCTTAACTTATCTCGTTTTCGCTTATTCTACCCCCCTCTACCTTGTCCATACTCCCCCTCTCCCATAACACCCCCCCCCCCCCCTCCCCGTATCTTTTCCTACCTTTTAGTTCCTTTCGTCCCCTGTTTTTTTTTTTTTTTTTATCTATTCATTTTCTTACTTCTTACCAATTCCTCGTAAACATTTCTTAACTCCCCCTCCCCCTCCTTCCCCACCTACCCACCTTTCCTAACGTTTCCATCTTTTCTTCTTTTTTTTTTTTCTTTTCAACCACCTGTTTCTAGTTCTCACTTTTTTTCCCCATACTTTCCCCAGTTTTGATGATGTTTTCCCATTGTTTCTTTCTTTTCCTCCTTTTCATTATTTTTTTTTTTCTTCTGATATTTTCTGGTTTTTTGCTCACCGTTTCCCCCCCCCCCCCTTTTTTTTTTTTCTTTTTTTTACCTTTTCTACTTCTTTCTCGCCAGTTCCTATCTTGATCTTACTTAGACTTAAGCTTAGATGCTCCCGCGTCTTGCGACGCATGAGGCAGTCAAGGCGCTCCACTGTGCACGGTCCTCAGCCAGTCTGCTGGTGTCAGTCCATCCTCTGTCAACGAGTCGGAGGTCTCTCTCCACTGTCTGTCGCCAGCTGATCCTGGGTCGTCCTCTTTTTTTTCCTCTGGCCTGCTGGGATCCATTTTAGGGCTGCGTTACTTTTTCCCCCAGCTACGTCCTACTTTTTCTCACCTTTCCCTACGTTCCCCCTCCTTTTTTTTTTCGACCTTTTTTTTTTTTTTTTTTTTTTTTAACCTTTTCCCATTTTTTTTTCCATGTCCCTCAGCTTTTTCTCATCTCTTCCTCCACCCCCCCACCCCCTCCTTCTCCATTTTCCGGTTTTTTCGTTCCTTTTTCCCACTTTTCCCCCACCATTTCCTACTATTCGCTACCTTTGCCTACTCCCTCCTTCCCCCCCCCCCCCTCCTTTTTTTTCTTGCTTTTCTCGCCTTTTCTCACTTCTCCCATCAGTTTCACTTTCTCACCTTTTTAACTAAATTCCCCCACCCTGTTCCTAGTTTTTCTGACCGTTTTAAACTTTCACTACCTTTTTTTTCTATTTTCTCCCACCTTTTCCTAATTTTTCTAACCTCTATCTACTTGCCAGCCTCCTTTTCCTTCTCCACCCCACCCTTTTTATTTGTTCCTATTTCCTCATCTTTTCCTAATTCACACACTTTTTTTTTCCTACTTTTTTCTCCACCTTTACGTACTTGTCCTTACCCTTAACAACTGTCCTCACCTTTTTCCTACTTGTCCTCACCTTTTCCTACTTGTGCTCCTTTTTCCTTTTCCTACTTGTCTTGTCCTCACCTTTTCCTACTTGTGCTCACCTTTTCCTACTTGTCCTCACCTTTTCCTACTTGTGCTCACCTTTTCCTACTTGTCCTCACCTTTACCTGCTTGTCACCTTTACTACTTGTCCTCACCTTTACCTACTTGTCCTCACCTTAACCTACTTGTCCTCACCTTTACCTACTTGTCCTCATCTTTTCCTACTTGTCTCAACCTTTTCCTCCTTATCCTCATCTTTACCTCCTTGTCCTCACCTTTACCTCCTTGTCCTCACTTTTACCTACTTGTTCTCACTTTTACCTTGTTCTCACTTTACCTACTTGTTCTCACTTTTACCTACTTGTCCTCACCTTACCCTACTTGTCCTCACCTTTACCTCCTTGTCCTCACCTTTACCTCCTGTGTCCTCACCTTTACCTCCTTGTTCTCACCTTTACCCTACTTGTTCCTCACTTTTACCTACTTGTTCTCACTTTATCTACTGTTCTCACCTTTACCTACTTGTCCTCACCTTTACCTACTTGTCCTCACCTTTACCTTATTAACCTCACCTTTTCCTACTTTTCCTGACTTTTTTCCTGTTTTTCTTCTCTTTTCTGCTTTTTTTGTGAACTTTTTTCTATTTCGCTATCCTTTTCCTTCTTCTCTTACCGTTTCTTTCTTCTTTTTTTTTTTCAATGTTTTCCTACCTTTTCTATCTCTTTTCCTTCAATCTTCGACCTTTTCGTACTATTTCCCCCCTTCATTTCATACTTCTCTGCACCTTTTTCCTACTTTATCATACTTTTTCCTAATTTCACTTTTTCTTTACTTTCTCTAACCTTTCCCACTATTTCCTAATCTTTTCTAACAACTCCCTCTTACTTTTTACAACGTGCTTTTACCTTTACCTACTTGTCCTCACCTTTACCCACTAGTTCTAACTTTTACCTACTTGTTCTCACTTTTATCTACTTGTTCTCACCTTCTTCTACTTGTCCTCACCTTTACCCACTGTCCTCACCTTTACCTACTTGTCCTCACCTTTACCTACTTGTTCTCACTTTTATCTACTTGTTCTCACTTTTATCTACTTGTTCTCACCTTTACCTCCTTGTCCTCACCTTATCCTACTTGTCCTCACCTTAACCTACTTGTCCTCACCTTTACCTACTTGTTTTTCACTTTTATCTACTTGTTCTCACTTTTATCTACTTGTTCTCACCTTTACATCCTTGTCCTCACCTTATCCTACTTGTCCTCACCTTAAC
>JADBJO010009059.1:45000-50000 GCA_016801955.1 Conus betulinus | reverse complement strand
TGTGATGTGGTGTGTGTGGTGTGATGTGATGTGGTGTGGTGTGGTGTGTGTGATAATGTGTGGTGCAGTGAGGTGTGGTGTAGTGTGGTATGTGATGTGTGTGGGTGTGGTGTGATGTGGTGCAGTGCGGTGTGATGTGGTGTGATGTGGTGTGATATAGTGTGATGCAGTGTGGTGTGGGATGTGGTGATGTGATGTGGTGTGATGTGGTGTGTGTGTGTGTGTGGGTGTGTATGGTGTAGTGTGGTGGTATGGTGTGATGTGGGGCAGTGCGGTGTGATGTGGTGCAGTGTGGTGTGGTGTGATGTGGGGTGTGTATAGTGTGATGCAGTGTGGTGTGTGGGGTGTGGTGTGGTGTGGTATGGTGTGATGCAGTGTGGTGTGGTGTGTGTGTGGGGTATGTGTGATGATGGTGTGGTGTTGTGTGTTGTGGTGTGGTGTGGTGTGATGTATGTGTGGTGTGATGTGGTGTGTGTGTGGTGTGGTGTATGGTGTGGTATGGTGTGATGTGGTGTGGTGTCGTGTGGTGGTATGGTGTGATGTGTGGTGGTGTGTGTGATGTGTGTGTAGTGTGGTGTGTGGTTGGTGTAATGTAGTATGGTGTGATGTGGTATGGTGTGATGTGGTGTGGTATAGTGTGATGCAGTGTGGTGTGTGGTATGGTGCAGTGTGTGGTGGTGGTGTGGTGTGGTGTGGTATAGTGTGATGCAGTGGTGTGGTGTGGTGTGCAGTGTGATGTGGTGTGGTATAGTGTGGTGTGATGTGGTATGGTGTAGTGTGGTGTGATGTGGTGGTATGGTATAGTGTGGTGTGATGTGGTATGGTGTAGTGTGGTGTGGTGTGGTGTGGTATAGTGTGGTGTGATGAGGTATGGTATAGTGTGCTGTGATGTGGTATGGTATAGTGTGGTGTGATGAGGTATGGTATAGTGTGCTGTGATAAGGTATGGTGTAGTGTGGTGTGATGTGGTATGGTATAGTGTGCTGTGATGTGGTATGGTATAGTGTGGTGTGATGAGGAGGTATGGTATAGTGTGCTGTGATGTGGTATGGTATAGTGTGGTGTGGTGTGGTATGGTATATAGTGTGGTGTGATGAGGTATTGCATAGTGTGCTGTGATGTGGTATGGTATAGTGTGGTGTGGTGTGTGTGGTATAGGTAGTGTGGTGTGATGAGGTATATGGCGTAGTGTGCTGTGATGTGGTATGGTGTGGTATGGTGTGGTGTGTGTGTGGTGTGGTATGGCATAGTGTGGTGTGATGAGGTATGGTGGTGTAGTGTGCTGTGATGTGTGTGTGGTGTGGTAGTGTATAGTGTGGTGTGGTGTGGTATGGCATAGTGTGGTGTGATGAGGTATGGTGTAGTGTGCTGTGATGTGGTGTGGTGTGGTTTATGGCATAATGTGGTGTGGTGTGTGTATGGTAGAATGTGATGTGGTGTGGTATGGTATAGTGTGGTATGGTAGGTAGAGTGTGGTGTGGTATGGTAGAGGTGTGGTGTGATGTGATGTGATACGACATGGCGTGTTATGTGATACGACACTTAAATGTTTTTTGACGGCTGCTCCCGTTGACCTCCCTCACAGCTGACACGGGTGTCGACGGGTAAAACGAACTGAATATAAAACTCAAGCCTATCTCGCACCACTTACCTTTCCAAAATCCCCCCCCCCCCCCCCACCCCCCTCATCCCGCCCTCTCCCCTTCCTCCACCCACCCCTTACCCTTCTTGTCCCTCCTCCTCGGCCCCCACCTCCCCTCCCCTGTTCGCCTCCCACCCTCACCCTCACCCGTCCTCCCGTTATTTTATTTTTTTTTTTTTACAACAGCCGTCCGGTCGTCGCACTGACAATGTGCAAACTACGCGATCGTATTGCGGAATGTGGAGCGGTTTGAAATGCCTTCCAGGTACCCCGTTTAATGTTGCTTAGATCGAGAGGGGTGGCTGTAACTTTATAATGTACCGCACTTACAGGGGGGGGGGGGGGGGGGGGGGAGAGGGAGAGGGAGAGGCAGAGAGAGAGAGAGAGACAGAGAGAGAGAGAGAGAGAGAGAGAGAGTGGCAGAAAGAGAATGAGGGCGGGTGGGGGGGGGGGAAAGACAGAGAAAGGGAAACAGCGTGAAGAGGGCTAGGTGATATTAAGAGAGAGAGAGAGAGAGAGGAGAGAGACAGGTGGGGGGGGGGGGGGGGGGGGGGGGGGGCGGCAGAGACAGACAGACAGGACAGACAGACAGAGAAACAGAAAGAGGAGGGCTAGGGAAGATTTAAGAGAGAGATTGAGAGAGAGAGAGAGAGAGAGAGAGAGAGAGAGAGAGGAGAGAGAGAGAGAAGAGAGAGGGTGGACGGAGGGAGTGAGAAACGGACAGAAAGACAGACAGACAAAGACAGAGAGAGAGATGGGAGAGAGAGGAGAAGAAACAGAAAGAGAGGGCTACGCGAGAGAGAGAGAGAGAGAGAGAGAGAGAGAGAGAGAGAGAGAGAGAGAGAGAGAGAGGAGAACAGACAGACAGAGAAATTAAACAATTTCTAATGTCACAGGCGAGGACATCCACCTGTGATAATTGAAAAAAAAAACTACGAACAAAAAACAGAAAAAAACCACCAAAGCTATAGATTTCACAACAGTTACAGTCATTCTGACGATATATATATATATATATATATATATATATATATATATATAATAGATAATGAATTCCAAGGATAAGTAACCGAGCACCATTCCAGCAACTTACAGAGCAGCTTGGTGTTGCAATGACTGCAAGAAAAATAATTCAATTATAAACTAAGCTTGCTCTTATGTCTTAGACTGAAGAAAAAGGGGGACATTACCATTCATATCTGCAGTGGCAGATAATTCTGCCTAAATTACAGTATGTGCTTGAGTGGGTGAAATGGGGAATAATAAATGCTTCTCAAAATGAGCCTTCAGCAAGCTTATAGTCTCCAAGAGGGAGACCATCTCCAATGGGGAGGAAACTCACTAAAATATAAACTCCTGGTCAGATACTGGTATTTCGAAACCTGATTGTTTCTCCTCAGTGACCACGGAAAGTGGTAACTTGACTCCTCTGCCTTTTCGTTTTTAGAAGAATGCTATATCCCCCTATTTCTTCAATCTAAGACATAAGAGCAAGCTTTGTTTATAATTGAATTTATATATACTATATATATATATATATATATATGGTGTGTGTGTGTGTGTGTGTGTGTGTGTGTGTGTGTGTGTGTGTGTGTGTGTGTGTGTGTGTAAAGACATGTACAACTTAAAAAAAGAAAAGCATATAAGCACATGATGATACAGTAATGCAAAACTGCAGACACAAACATGCCACACTGCTGACTTGCCTTATAGAAATATTCATCCAAATAAAGTGTTTACACACACACACACACACACACACACACACACACACAGACACACACACAGAGAGAGAGAGAGAGAGAGAGAGAGAGAGAGAGAGAGAGAGGAGAGAGGAGGAGGAGGAAGGAAGGGAGAGAGGGGAGGCAGAGAGAGTAAAAATCTGTATCCAATGAAATGTTTCACACACACACACACACACACACACACGCACGCACGCACGCACGCACGCACGCACGCACGCACGCACACACACACACACACACACACACACACACACACACACACACACAACACACACCAACACACCCAACACACACAAGAGTACACACACGCCATGACACACACACAGAAGTCGCACAGAAGTTCGTCATAACATACGTCCGCATTTACACTTCAAAAAAACACCTTAAATGAAAGGGGGAGGGGGGAAATACGGAGTAAAAGTATGGTACATATGTAGATCATCTCAGCTATGTTTCTTTAAGAGTTGGATTGAGTTGGGAACAGAGCTGCTTTTTGCGTCGGAATGTTCTGGAACGTGGGGAGGCGGGAAAAAAGAAAAAGAAAAAAAAACAAAAAAAAAAAACGTTTGCCTGAGGGTGAAGAGTTGATAAACTCTTTCAAAAGAGATGGCTGCTGTCGTTTCAACTATGCGTGGCCTTACGTCGCACTCTCGATGTATAGAAAGCATTCATACTTTTGCTGATTTACACCCACTTACAACCGGGCTACGTGCGTTTACTGTCTGTTTTGACACATACTTCTTTTTTTTCACATTTAAGCTTTCGTGCAAACAGATAAAAGAGAAAAATTATATACACACGCGCGCGCACGTATGCTAACAGACAGAGAGGCACACACACGCACACACACACACACACTCACAACACACACACACACACACACACACACACACACACACACACACACACACACACACACACACACACACTCACATACACACACACGCACGCACATACACACACGCGGGCGTGCGCGCACGAGCGAACCCACGCACATACGCACGCCTGCATAGAGGGAAAGACGGGGGGGGGGGGGGGGGGGGGGGGGGGGGGGGGAACACTGAATCAATTTATGATCACGTGAGATTCGCAGAATCCTTAATTTTTTGTATTGATATAAAACATGTGCGTCATGAGAAACTGCGCGTCATTCAAAATGTGCAAACATGACAAAAATGCTCATCATGACAAAATGCCCGTCAGCAGGTACCCTGGACAGTGGCCCCGACACTACGGGAGCGTAAAGAGTTAATAATTGCTGGTTTCCCTGTAAAAGCTGTTATTCCTTGGGGTCAACAGCTGTTTTCCTTAGAGTAACAGCTATTTTCTCTGTTTTCCCGGAAGATTAGACTTTTTTTTTCTCCCCCCCCCCCCTCCCCCCTGCAGGATAACAGTTATATCGGTGTTATATCTGAGAATTACAAGTGTTCCCTCCCTCCCTCCCCCCCCCCCCCCCCCCGAGAAAAACAGTCTCTTCATCCGGTGGATCACTACTGCTTCACGTATTTTCGCTGGAGGAGAAAAACAGTTATTGTCCCGAAGGAAATAAACGAAATAGGAAAAGCAGTTATCCTTGCTCGGGATTACAAGTATATTATTCCTTTTTTTACCGA
>JADBJO010009059.1:15000-22500 GCA_016801955.1 Conus betulinus | reverse complement strand
GACGAATTGAACATTTGCAACGGTCAGTCTCTCTGTGACGAATTAAAAATTTGCAACAGTCAGTCTCTCTGTGACGAAGTAAACATTTACAACAGTCAGTCTCTCTGTGACGAATTTGACATTTTCAACAATCTGTGACGAATTGAAAAGTTGCAACTGCCAGTCTCTCTGTGACGAATTAAACAGTCAGTCTGTGTGACGAATATACGAGTTAACAGACAGTCTGTGTGTGACGAATATAACATTTGCAACAGTCAGTCTCTCTGTGTGACGAATTAGACATTTGCAACAGTCTGTGAAGAACATAACAGTCTCAGTCTTTGTGACGAATTAGACATTTGCAACAGTCAGAGTCTCAACAGTCCTCTCTATGAAGAACAAAACATTTGCAACAGTCAAGTCTCTCTAGGACGCATATTACATTTATAACATCATCCGGCGGCTAAGCTTTTCAGCCTTGAACACACAAAACAAAAAATCAAACACCGAAAATTCGGCTTGCCCAAACGACAATGGTAATTGCTTTTACTTCATCGAGTCTTGATCACAATTATAAATGTTGACTTTTGACGCGCCTTTCACGCCTTCCCTGAGACACCCTTAGCGCTCAACCGAGTTGTAAACGCCATGTGTTCGCTTTAAGCTAACTCGCTGGGCTTAGTCCGGTCACTTAGTCAGTGGTGCACTTTTCAGCTTTTGATTCGACTCGCAGGGCTAGGTAGAAAAGGAGGTATGGTAAATCACTTGCATCAAAAGGGTCATGATTTAAAAAAAAAAAATTAGATTCACGATTTAAGTTTTCTTGTGAGAAAAAAAAATCATAATGTACGAGATTCCGATTAAAAACATCAGCAGAGTTAAAAAAAATGTTTATTACATGACTAGAATAAACATTCACGATGAAAAGGATTTCCGTGTACACATGTACATTATTCATGCCGACTTGTTTTCATAGATTTTGTTTTCATTTTTTTCATGTGTCTTTGTTCCAGTTTTTGCGCTGATCACTTTTGACTTCCATGACTGGCTCAAAAAGCAAGAAAATGGGTAACTATGCAGCACAGCATCAGTTATAATTACACTCATACCGTGGGATTAAAAACGGTGACATATGCCTAAAAATCTCACTGATTTGGAACCTCGAGAGATTTGCCGAAAAATGAAGAAAGGAAGAATGGAAGAAAGGAAGACAGACAGAGAGAAAGAAAGGAAAGAAAAGAAAGAAAGGAAAAAGAAAGAAAACGGATGGATGGACGAAAGAAAAGAAAGAAAAAAACGAAAAGCAAGAAAGAAGAAAAGAAAGAAAAGAAAGAAAAAGAAGAAGAAAGAAAGAAAACGAAAGAAAGAGAGAGAGAGAGAGAGAGAGAGAGAGAGGAGAGAGAGAGAGAGAAGAGAAGAAAGAAGAAAGGAAAGGAAAGAAAATTGAAGAAAAGAAAAGAAAAAAAGAAAAAAGAAAGAAAAGAAAAAAAAAACGAAAAAAAGAAAGAGAATAGAATGATCACTCTTCCCAAGTACACGCCTGTTCCCTTTTTATTTATAAGAAACTTTTCAGTACTAACCGAAGACAGAAAAAAACGGTTATTGACGGAGAGTTCGGAGCCCAGCGTGGCCCCCATACGGAGATAGGTATTAGTGACCTGACTGTGCGCGCTTCATTGGTCCGTGGCGACTGCGAACGGCGGCGTAATCAGCTTTAGTCGGGCGCCGCGTCACGCTCCGCTGCCCGTCTGGTATGACGCCTGCCTGCCGGAGCGAGTGGCGCGCAGAGTGAGAGAGAGAGAGAGATAGAGACCGCTCGTCGCGCCGCGCCGCGCCGCGTGGGCCGTGTGGTGTGTAGGGTGCTTTACTGGACTGGTGGTAGGCAGGTAAGCGATTCGTCGGTTGTCGCCTTGCGGAGGTGGTAGCGGTCTTTGGTGGTAGTAGCGGTGTTTGGTGGTTTTATTCATTCATAAAGCAGCTCCTGTGTTCTCTGAATTTTTGTCTGGCTTGTTTTGATGGTCTTCTTATCAGTATTCTGTCTTTTTTTTTTTTTGATCTGTATTCTGTCTTTTCAACTGTATTATGACTGTCTTTTATCTGTATGCTTTTTTTTTCTGTATTGTCTTTTTATCGGTATTTTGATTCTTTATCTGTATTTTGATTCCTTATCTGTATTCTCTCTTTTTATCTGTACTCTGACCGTCCTTTTGTATGTTTTCTATTTTTCTGTATTCGACTTGTCTTTTTTAATCAGTATTCTGGCTGTCCTTTATTTGTATTCTATTTTGTCTGTGTGTGACTTCTCTTTTTATGCGTGACTTTCCGTCAGGGATTCTCTCTTTTCTCTCCCTCTCTCTCCCCCCTCTCTCTCTCTCTCTCTCTCTCTCTCTCTCTCTCTCTCTCTCTCTCTCTCTCTCTCTGTCCCTGTCTCTCCCCCCCCCTCTCTCTCATTCACTCGAAGAAATTCCTTCTCCCCAGCACTGATCAGTACCAATCAAGCCTGACCATAATGTCTGGAACTCACATTCAACGAGTCTACAACATACAAATGCACTAAAACATTTCAAGAAACATTTCCATGATAAATTGACGATGGTGGGAAAAAAACATGGTCTGATTCCTCGTGTCCGTTAGGATTCAAATTTATTATTACATTGGAATCACTGAATGTCATCTTCTGTTATTCTCACTGTGTCTGTCTCTTTCCTTCCCTGTCTTGCCTCCCTCCCTCCCTCCCTCTCTCTCTCTCTCTCTCTCTCTCTCTCTCTCTTGCATACACACACACACACACACACACACACACACGCGCACACACACACACACACACACACACACACACACACACACACACACACACACACACACACCAGAGAGAGAGATTGGGAGGGAGGGGGAGTAGGTGGAGAGTGAAAAGAAGAGAATCGGGGAAGGAGGAAGGGAGAGACAGACAGACAAACACACAGAGACGGAGAGAAAGGATTTGAGAGAGAGAGAGAGAGAGAGAGAGAGAGAGAGAGAGAGAGGAGATGAGAGTGAGAGGAAGAGAGGGGAGGGGAGAAGAGAGAAAGAGAGAGATGACAGAGTGGGAAGAAGGACACAGACAGACAGACAGACAGACAGACAGACAGACCAGACAGCTGTCGACAAAGAAGATACAAGACTGTAAGGGGGTAAAGGGGTCAGTCAGGTAGGAGTGAGGTGAAAGAGGGGGTGGGATGGTGGACGAGGGGGGGGGGAGGGGAGAGGGAGGGAGAAGAGGGGGTCACAGAAGGTCAAGTGTGTCACCCCCCGTGGTCTGTGTCTTCTGGTCTGACCACTTTACCTGTCTGCGAGGGGAGACAACTGCTACATTTGGGCTGTGTTAGTTGTCTGCCGAGGAGTGTCGATTTGTCGCTGTTACCCTTTCTCTCTCTCTCTCTCTCTCTCTCTCTCTCTCTCTCTCTCTCTCTCTCTCTCTCTCTCTCTGTTCATGTTTATCTCTGTTTCTGCCTTGTCTCGGTCTGTCTGTCTATCTGCCTGTCTAGCTGTCTTGTCTGTCTACATGTTTGTCTGTCTGTTGTCTGTCTGTCTGTCTCTCTCGCTCTCTCTCTCTCTCTCTCTCTCTCTCTCTCTCTCTCTCTCTCTCTGTTCATGTTTATCTCTGTTTCTGCCTTTGTCTCGGTCTGTCTGTCTATCTGTCTGTCTAGCTCGTCTTGTCTGTCTACATGTTTGTCTGTCTGTCTGTGTCTGTCTGTCTGTCTGTCTCTCTCTCTCTCTCTCTCTCTCTCTCTCTCTCTCTCTCTCTCTCTGCCGCGCTAACATGCGCGCGCGTGCGCGTATGTGTGTGTGTGTGTGTGTGTGTGTGTGTACGTCACATTTTTTTTTTTAATCGTATATGTACAGCGTGCGCGCCAGTGCGGTTGTTGTTTTGCATTCACTGCGCGTGTGCATGCTCTCTCCCATGGGCGTGAGTTCTTCTTCTTTTTTTCTTTTCTATTTTCCCTTTTTTGTACGTTTTTTTTTTTTCTTTGATTCCTTGTTTTTTTTTTATATTTTTTGGTCAGTAGGTCCCCCACCCACGCCCCTCCACCTACCACCACCCATCCCTCCCCCTGGCGCTTGATCCCCCCCCCCCCCCCAATCCCAACTCTATCTTCCTTTTCCATGTAAATTCCATTTGCCTAACGACCCTATCCCCTACCCCAGGGCGACAGACACAGAGACACGACCCGCTGTTGTATGTTAGGTGGGCGCCATTTTCCGAATAATGCTGGACTGGCTAGGGGACTTGGCTCTCCTCCCCCCCCCCCCCCCCCCCCCCCCCTTCCCAGTAATGAATGAGATCCTGACCCGGTCCGGCGTCCCGTGTCAATCCCACTATCATTTTTTTTTTTTAAAATTTCTCTGCGATACACAGAGGTGGAGATAGGTATGTGGTGTTATTAGCATCAAAAGGTTCATAATGTGTTTGTATTGGTGTTTTTTTGAGTGAAAATTATAATTTTCATCAGGGCAAAAAAAAAAAATAAATAAAAGGAATGTCAACATGAAAAGAGAGTAGTTATATAATTATAATGAATATTTTCATCTGCTGGTATCGAGCATTTTCTTTTCTTGTGTGTGTGTGTGTGTGTGTGTGTGTGTGTGTGTGTGTGTGTGTGACACCGATACAATACCATATAAGTAATGACTTCAGAACAAAAATTTGAAAAGTATCACTGATTTTTTTTTTTTTTTTTTTTTTTTTTTTTTTTTTTATAGGCACGAATCTTTGTTGAAAAGAGGGCGCTAATCGTAAGAAGGGGTCAGGTTCAAAGGTTAACACAGGGGGCAAATGGTTAGAGCGTTTCCTGCGGAGCTCACTGACAGTCGCTAGTTCGAACCGCACATGGAGTCGGATTTTATATGCAAGTCATTCTTCCTTTTTTTACTCTTCCTTCTACGCCTCTCGCCTTTCGTTTTTCTTCTCTCTCTTCCTTCTCTTCCCTTCTCCTCTCCATTCATGTCTTTTCCCGCTTTCTTCTCCCTCCCCCCCCCTGTATCCCCCCCCCCCCCCCCACCCCCCCCCCCCCCCCCCCCCCCCCCCCCCCCCCCCCCCCCCCCCCCCCCCCCCCCATTCGCCCCCTCTTCACTCCTAATACCACTGAACGACATCGATAGTGAAGAAACTGTACAAGCCACTTGCTGGGAGCTAGAACCATTTTACACGAGGTGACTTCTGTTGCTGGGAAGAGAGCCACGAGGTGACTCGCCTCTCCGAAGTCGTGGGCGTGTTGTGTAAGCATACAGAGTGGGGGAGTATTAGCCGTGTTAACCTTCAGAGTGGTGTATGAGGCGGACCCACTGCGAAGTACCCGTTAGTGTGTTGAATGGGGGTGTCATCGCACTGTCTGTCCCACGCGTCTCTTTGGCTGCTATAGCCATCGTCGTCTTGTGATTCATTATCATCGTCGTCATCGTGGTCGTCGTCACCATCGTCGTTGTCGTCGTCATCTTCGTCGTCACTATCATTATCGTCGTCGTTGTTGTCGTCGTCGTCGTCGTCGTCATCATCATCATAATCATCATCATCATCATCATCATATTATTATTATTATTATTATTATCATTATTATTGTCGTTGTGTGTTGTTGTTGTCATTATTATTATTATTATTATTACAATTATTATTATTCAGCTTCACCATCACTATTGTCGTTGTCGTCATAATCTTTTTTATCATTATCATCATGGTTGTCATCATCATCATCATCATCATCGTCATCATCATCATCATCATCATCATCATCATCTTGTTCTTGTTCTTGTTGTTGTTGTTGTTCTTCTTCTTCTTCTTCTCTCCTCCTGCTTCTCCTCCTCCTTCTTCACCATCATCGTCATCGTCATCATCATCATCATCATCATCATCATCATCATCATCATCATCATCATCTTCGTCTTCATCATCTTATTTGAATTTTTAGCAACATCCCCCCCCCCCCCCTTCTCTCTTCCTCTCTCCCTTCCTTCCTCCTCCTCCGTTTGGCATGAGTTTCATCAACATGTCATCATCATCATCATTAATTTCATCATCATCATCGTCTTCTTTGTGAAACTATGATAATGAAAAACAAAGTCACGATCAGACCATTTTACTGCCAGTTAATGACACCAAACAAAACAGGAATGAAGAAAGGGCAACAAAACCCCCTAAATATTCTGTACTGCACACACACACACACACACACACACACACACACACACACACACACACACACCACACACACACACACACTCACTCACTCACAATGCCATCCATCACAGACGACTGAATGTTGGGATCACTGGGCGTTGTAAAAGAACTGACCAGGGTTGTACACAAAAAAAAAAAAAAAAAAAAAAAAGGTCACTGCTGCCTGCCTGCCTGCCTGCCTGCTGCTGCAAATCGGCGTGGCTGTTGGTACCAGAGCCGACTTCTTCCTTATCGTGCCCGGAGATCAATGGCACGACATGTGAGCTTTACACCGCCCGCCAATAACCAGCAGGGCTCAAGGGGAAGAAGGAGGAGAAAGGGTGGGAGTGAAGGGACGGAGGAAGGGGGGGGGGGGCGATGGCTAGGAGGGGAGAGGGGGAGGGTTAGCTTGGAAAGGGAGGGAGGGGGATGGAGAGTTGATGATGGCCGATCGGTGTGATCGATCTGACCTGGTTGTAGGTGTAGAGTGGGGGTGAGCGCTATGGGGGAGAGTGAGGGGGAGAGGGGGGGGGGGGGGGGTGGGGCTCGATGTTAGACACCTGGGACACAGCTGTGACTGCTGTGAAATGTATGAAGCGTGCAAGTTGAGAAGGGGCGGGGGGGGGGGGGGGTGGGGGGGGGGGGGAGGGAGGCACATCCTGAAGGTGCGGATGGGACCCAGAGAAGTTCTGTTCTCAACTGTCGCCCAAAGTTAACCAGCTGGGAGCAATCCTGCACCACCCTTGGAAGCCTGCGCTGTGAGACAAGTTGAGAGGGAGAGATGGGAGAGCACTGATCGCTGTTGTTGTTGTGTTGTTGTTGTTGTTGTTTGTTGTTGTTGCTCGATATCCGGAAAAACCTTGACTTGCTTGATAGCAAAGGAGAGAATCATAAAGAAGTTGACTCGACTCGAGAAAACAAGAGTGCAAGCATGGAAATGGGGAAGTGGTGGTGTTGGACGGGTGTGTGTGTGTATGTGTGTGTGTTGTGTGTGTGTGTGTGTGTGTGTGTGTGTGTGTGTGTGTGTGTGTGTGTGTGCGTGCGTGCGTGCGCGCGCGCGCGCGCGTATGTGTGTGTGTATGTGTGTGTGTGTGTGTGTGTGTGTGTGTGTGTGTGTGTGTGTGTGTGTGTGTGTGAATATGTGTGTATGTGTGTGTGTTTGTGTGTGTGACGGGGGATGGGGGGAGCGTGGATGAACGTTTTGAGGGAAATTTGTTGTTAATAGCTTTGCTATCTAGTCGACATTTTTGAGGGGTGAGGAGGATTTTTTTTTATAAGATCTTTCTTGAAGGGGGTGAGTAAGGGAGAGGGGGTAGTGTGGTGCGTCGTGT
>JADBJO010009059.1:5000-7500 GCA_016801955.1 Conus betulinus | reverse complement strand
TCCTGTCCTTTTTGCCATTCATTCATTCACCCACCATGAGATCCTCGCTTTCAATCCTGTCCTTTTTGCCATTCATTCATTCACCCACCATGAGATCCTCGCTTTTAATCCTGTCCTTTTTGCCATTCGTTCATTCACCCACCAGCTGAAAATCCTGCGCAGTGTGGTCTCGTATCCCAGCGAAAGTGGTGTAGCGTATATGGACAAGCCCACACGCAATGACACTACCTTGTTGAAACTGAAACAAACATATGAAACCATTACTTTTATGGTTAAAACAAAATATTGACAAAACATTTTTCATCGTGAGGCGAACAGGAGAAGATAAGTGGTTTCTCGTTCTTCGTTTTCAATGTCCGTAATGTTATTTGTTTTCGCCTGAAGAAGAAAGACCCAAGAGGTCGAAATCCATTGTGTCTTGTCCTGTGCTATGTTGTGTCTGTGTCCTTGGCCGTAACTGACCCCGTCTCTTTCTAAGTTTTGCTTCAATAAAGAAAAAAAAAGCCATCATTAGTGACTGGACATTCCTATTGTGGATGTACGTTTTGTATATGTGTGTGTGTGTGTGTGTGTGTGTGTGTGTGTGTGTGTGTGTGTGTGTGTGTGTGTGTTGTGTTGTTGTTCTTTCTTCTTCTTCTTCTTCTCTCCTCCTCCTCCTCTCCTCCTCCTTCTCCTTCTTCTTCTTCTTGTTTGTAAGGAAACTTGGGCCACTGGACACTATATTGAAGAGTTTGCAGTGCAATACATTTGCACGGCTTTTAACTGCTATTTATTTCGCGCGACAATAAACTTGTGGTGCTCTTTCAGCCGGTAAAATACCCATATAGAACCACCCATTCTGTCCGCTATCCAGCGGTACATATTCGCTTCCCCCTGTTCACTAAGGGGGTGGGGTGAAAGGAGGATTTTTACAGTAGAAAAGTTTATTTTAAGAACTTTGTAATAACGTCCCACTATAACATAAGATACACTGCAGATATCTTATACCAGAGCTAGGACTTGCAGAATGAGATCTATCTGTCTCTCTGTCTATCTTGTCTGTCTCTGTCCCTGTCTCTCTCTGTCTCTGTCTGTCTCTCTGTCTCTGTCTCTCTCTGTATGTCTCTCTCTCTGTTTCTCTGTCTCTGTCCATCTGTCTCTATGTCTCTGTCTCTCTCTGTCTCTGTCTCTCTCTTTGTCTCTCTGTCTCTGTCTCTGTTTCTCTCTCTCTCTCTCTCTCTCTCTCTCTCTCTCTCTCTCTCTCTCTCTCTCTCTCTTCAAGTCCCAACGACATGGAAGAGATTCCGACATTCTGACTAGCTCACCTCTTTTAAATCTGGTCTCCAAACTCATCTCTTCTCACAGTAGTAGGTCTGGTTGCGTCTTGTCCATCTAGACAGTGTGTACGTCTGCAACAATCGTGACATGTTTGAGTATACAAGTGTAGCATAACATTACTGTGCTTGAATGTAGAGAAATGTGTACGTAGGTGTTTGGTGTGTGTGTGTGTGTGTGTGTGTGTGTGTGTGTGTGTGTGTGTGTGTGTGTGTGTGTGTGTGTGTTTTAGGTATAGTTCGTTGGTTACATTTCGATTTGTGTGTACTTGTAATATTGATGTAACGTGTCGTAAATAACGTATTCAGGGTTTTTGTTTTGTTTCGTTTTGTGTTGTTTTGTTTTGTAAAGCATCTACGGCATTTTTCCATATGGGGTGCTATATAGGCATCCATTATTTTACCAGTATCATCAAGATTCACAGAGTAAAACTGATTTAACAAAAATCCTATTCCATTGCCTTTCGGGGAGGTATACGTAAACTATCAAGTACACACACAACACACACACACACACACACACACACACACACACACACACACACACACGGCAGTCTTGAAATGATGATGTTTCCGAAGTCTGGAAGGTGTATAGTGGCATTTGCTCAAGTAAGTGATCAGCCCTAATTACAACCTTCAAAACCCTTGTCGCCCAAGGATAGGCAAATACGAAGCACATCTTTTAATGTTAAAATGACGAGAAGGGGCCCTGAAAAGCATGCTTTCCTTCTTCTTCTCTTCTTTTTTTTTTTAAATTTGCTGTCGACTACTACTCGGTTATTTTAACAAGATTCCCACACATGTAACACGTTCGCATTTGTAGAGTCGTGCGAATGACACGTCTCGTTCCGCGATGTTTTTTTTTTTTTTTTTTTTTTTTTTTTTGAGGACGCTAATTTCCTGCGTTGCGTATACCACGAGACCCACTCCTTCCGGCTGCATTCAAAATCTGGCGAAGGCCTAGGAGATTTCCGGTGTCAGTTTCTGTGCCCACCCACCCCCCTCCTCCTTTCCCCTCTCCCCCTCCCCCTCCTCCCCCCCCCCCCCCTCCCCCTCAGTATGTTTGGCATTACTTATACACCACTCATACCAGTACGTCACACCTTCCGCTACAGGCAGCCCTATACCCTTGCTCATCCCTTCTCAGCCTCAGCATCGCAGTCTTCAACAATCAACTAAGTTCAGCA
>JADBJO010009058.1:82757-88164 GCA_016801955.1 Conus betulinus | reverse complement strand
AGAGAAGGAGAGGAGGAGAGAGAGAATTGCGGAGGTGGAAGAGCGAGGACCTGGCATTATACCATGGCAGGGGCCCCAGCACTGCGAGCGTGCGGCAAATAAACAGAAGCGACAGACTAGCAGACACCACAGACCCGGCGACAGGGCTTAAGACCGCTAGCACGCACGTACACAATCGTAAAAATCACTGCACTTCTGTTACGCACCGTCTGGACACTGGTGCCACGCGCGCGCGCTCACACAACACAAACAACACACACCACACAAACGCACACAACATACACACCAACACACACAATCAAACACACACACACACACACTCACCAACCCACACATACACACACACACACACACACATACAACAACACACCACACACACCACACCACACACAACACACACAATTTGACCGCGCGCGCGCGCGGCGGCACACCACACACACACACAACACACACACACACACACACACACCCACACACACACAAACACACACACACAACACACACACACACACACACACACACACACACACACACCGCTGCGCGGCGCGCGTGCGGCGAATACACACACCACCACCCGCACAACACATACACATGGTGTGAGAGGAGAGAGAGAGAGAGATTTTTTTTGAGAGAGAGAGAGAGAGCGAGAGGGGAGAGAGAGAGAGAGAGGAAGCGAGAGAGAGAGAGAGAGAGATCAGCCCGCCAATCGGTCAGGATCAAAAATCATTCCTGTTTCTCATCATCAGACATTTCCTGCAAAAAGGGTGATTGTCACAACAGGTTGGAGGTTGATGGTTGGGTGGGGGGGGTGGGGGTGGGGGGGGGGGGGGGGGGGGGGGGGGGGGGGGGGGGGGGGGGCAGACAGGTCAGACAGCGTATCCTGCCCAAGACAGGCGTTCCCCGAATACCAGACAGGGCAGGACAGCGTTCCCTAGAATAAAAAAGAGCCCCCAGGCCCCAAAAACAGGACCCACGGGGCATTCAAGTATTCAGGGAGCCTGGTTTGTCCTTTCTTCCTTCCACCGGACTCAAGAGATAACGGACCTGTCTTGCGCCTATTTGGTATCCTCAAATCCCCATATGCTGCCATGATTTTCGTTACATAGCATTTCTTTTTATCGTTTTTAGTTTTGCAATGTCCTTCATCCCACTTCCTGCTTCTCTCTTTCTCTGGCGTGCCTTCTCCGAGAGGCCGTCGGATCGTTGATGGATGCAGCTCCCTGTAGTAGTGGGCGTAAGCGCAGGATGAACGTTGTTAATGTTGTGCCGGATGTTTTTGCCGGACAGAATGGGGGGCGGGGGGGGGGGGGGGGGGGGGGGGGGGGGGGGGGGGACTACCCACCGGGCGGGCTGCTGATCAGTGTCCCCATGGCCACGGGACTGAAAGAGAAAAAGATGGTCCTCCAGCAGGGCAGTAAAACACACGGAGTGGTTGTTGTAACACACTAGGTTTGGTTCACAGGACCAGAATGCCATGGTTTCCCCTTGGCTGCCGGTGGAAGAGCTTAGTATTGGCACTGCCATCCCGTTTTGGTTTGTTCCCACCTCCACCCAACCTCCCCCTCCCATTCTTCAAAAACGGCCAACCCCCTCCCCCCACCCCACGCTCACATGTACTTTCTTCCCCCTCTTTCAGAACATCTTTTTTTTTTTTTTTTTTTTGCTAATTCATTGGCCATGATTTATGGTAGGAAGTGTCTATACCACGGTTGCTGTATCTGTTTCTCTCTCTCTCTCTCTCCTCTCTCTCTCTCTCCTCTCTCTCTCTCTCCTCCCTCTCTCTCTCTCCTCGTCTCTCTCTCTTCTCTCTCTCAACCTATCTATCTCCTGGTCTGTATTTCTCTCAGAATCTATCTATCTATCCATCTATCTATCTATCTATCTATCTATCTATCTATCTATCTATCTATCTATCTATCTATCTGTCTGTCTGTCTGTCCTGTCTGTCTATTGATCTTTTCTGGGGATACATGTGTTTTTATGCGTTTTCAGTTAAGCGTTATCACGTATCAACTCACCCATCCACGCCACTCAATATTTTCCTTATGGAAAGAATGCCACCTACGTCTTTCACCAAGTAGTTTGTGATCATGGAAGGAAAAGAACTGTTAAGTATGAATGTGGCGAAATTTAATGCAAATTGTGGGCCAGGGAAGACAGAGATCTGAAGTGAGCTATATCATCATCCATGCTGTGCGCAACAAGATGAAAAAAAAAAAAATCAAATCGTGTACGTTAAAAAGAAAGGTACAAACCCTGTTCGCTACCTAAATGACAATAAACTCAGAGATAGTAAAGATCAAAAAAAAACCCAATAAATCTCTCCTATACCCCTGACTTCCTTTCCTTTCCTTTCTTTTCAAAAACCTTGGAAACGCGACCTGGACATAATTACATTTCAAACATGCACGCTCCGGCATCTTCAAAACGCCACTGCGCGCGTGCATGTATGCACAAGCAATGCGCGCGCGCGCACACACACATTAATACATCTACCTTACTGTCCGAACGCGCACATAAAACACACGTACTCGGCACTCACACTTGAACACATAGACACGCTGTTCGTACAATACTCTAACCCCAAATCTTTACACCTTCCTGTCTCTCTCTCTCCCCCCCCACCCAAAGCCCAGCCGAAACTCTCTACTCTCTCTCTCTCTCTCTCTCTCTGTCTGTCTGGTCTGTCTGTCTGGTCTCTCTCTTTCTTCTCCTTACATGTACCCCCTCCTAGTCCTCCTTCTCCTTCAACCTCCTTACCCCCCTCCTTCAACCCCCTCGTCCTCATCCTTTTCCTACTTCTTACATACTGATGGATGACACATCCGTGTACAAACTTGGCTACCTCCCCACCTCAATACACTGCAGGACACGCCCGGTCCGGTTCTCCCTCCCTCCCTCTCTCTCTCTCGTCACACACCACAAAACACACCCATATGTGGAACACTTTCTCTCTCACAAAATCCACGCACGCGCGCTGCGCGCGCGCGCGCCCACACACCACAAACACCCACACAACACCACCACACACACGCACACAAAACACAATCACACACACACACCCACACACACACTCAACACACACAGACACACACACACACACACACACACAACAACGCACACACACACACATCACACCCACACACACACACAACACACACACAACACACACACACGCACACACACCACCAACACACACCACGGATTCATACCATTACATACAGACATACACCCATACACATTACATACATGACATACCAATACATACATACATACATCCATACACACATACACACCACTCACACACAAACACACACAACACAACACACAACACACACCACACACACAACACACACACACAACAAACACAACTACACACACACACACGACACACACGACCCACACACACGCCCCACCACACACGCACACATACACACACCCGCACACAACCACACGGATACATTAACATAAATACATTACATACATACATAACATACACACACATACACAACACACAAACACAAATACACACACACACAACACACACAAACCACCGCGCGCGCGCGCCCACAACACACACACAACCACACACCACACACACACCCACCACACAAGACACACACACACCACACATACACACACACACACGCGCGCGCCGCGCGCACACACACACACCCACACACACACACAACACACACTAGCCCAACACATACACGCACCAGAAAAACAGCTCCCGACCACTCACTCTGAAGAAAAGGGGACCAAACACCAAATATGCACTGGCGCAGAAGCCAGCTAAAATCTCAAGACCAACGGACCCAGAGGGGAGGACGGATGGTGAAAGATTGGGAGGAGGGCGTGGAGGAGGGGGCAGGGGGGGGGGGGGAGCGGGGGGGCGGGGAAAGGAGCGTAGGAGGAGAGTCAGGAATCGGGGCACTCGGAAGGTAGAGGGAAGGTTTGGGGAAGGGGGAGAGAGAGAGGAGAGAGAGAGAGATGTGAGAGAGAGAGCGAGAGAGGAGGGGGTGGTGGTGGGTGGGTGGCACAGTCCATAATGGGGATGAACGAGGAGGAGGGGGGATGAGAGGTGGCCAGGACGGAGCAGGACCAGGGATGTGACTATGGCATCACCGGTGACATTTAAGACCTCCACGCTACAGGCAGCAGCCCCCGGGTCTGGGATACGATCATCGAAAACGGACCAGGAGAGAGAGAGAGAGAGAGAGAGAGAGAGGAGAGAGAGAGAGAGAGGGAGAGGGTGTACGAGGCACCGTAGGAGAGAGAAGGTAGAGAAGAAGAGAGAGGCAGAGAGAGACGAGAGAGAGCGAGAGGAGGTTGTGAGAGGAGAGGAGAGGAGAGCGAGAGCGGAGGGGAGAGAGACGAGAGGGGGGGGAGGGGGGATGACTGGGAGAGAGCGAGAGGAGAGGAGAGAGTGAGGACGAGAGAGGGGGGAGATGGATGAGAGAGAGGGCTGAGGCGAAGATGACGAGAGAGGAGAGAGAGAGAGGCGAGAGATGATGAGGGGGGGAGAGGGAGCTGAGTAGAGAGAGGAGTAGAGAGCGGAGAGCGAGAGGAGAGAGAGGGGGAGAGGGATGAGAGCAGAGAGAGATGAGAGAGAGAGAGAGTGGGGGGAGAGAGGGGATCGGGAGGGGGAGTGGATGAGGGAGGAGAGGGGTGAGAGGGTGGGGGGGAGAGAGGAAGGAGGAGGAGAGGAGACGAGAGACGATGAGAGAGAGGAGAGAGAGAGGGTGGAGAGGGGGTTGTAGAGAGGGAACGAGAGAGGGGAGCGAAGAGAGAGCGAACGGTGGACCGGCCGATAGAGAAACGAGAGGAGAGGAGATGGAGAGATGAGAGCGAGAGAGCGAGGGAGAGAGAGAGAGCGAGAGGAAGACGAGTAGAGCTGAGAGCCGAGGAGAGAGAGCGAGAGAGCGAGACGAGACGAGAGAGAACGGAGAGAGAGAGAGAGCCGAGAGGAGAGCGACGAGAGAGAGCGGAGAGAGAGAGGAGAGAGCGGAGGACGGAGCGAAGAGAGAGAGAGAGAGAACGAGCGAGAGAGAGGAGCGAGAGAGAGAGCGAGAGAGGAGAGAGCGCGCGAGAGAGAGAGAGAGGAGCGATGATGAAGAGAGCGCAGAGAAGCGAGAGAGAGGAGTGACTGAGCGAGAGAGCGAGGAGAGAGAGAGACGAGCGAGACTTGAGAAGAGGAGGAGCAGAGAGGAGAGTAGGCCTTACAAGTCAGTTGCCAAGGTAAGTTCCCGGAGGTGACGATAACCCATCTCTTCAGCAACCGACAAACCCACAGAAAACAAAGACAAGCAACTTAACAACAACAACAACAACACACAAAAACAACAACCAACAACCAAAGCGGGGCTATAGGGCAAAAGCCTCTACGTGAGTTCCGATGAACACG
>JADBJO010009058.1:62757-67757 GCA_016801955.1 Conus betulinus | reverse complement strand
GGTTTATAGTCCCATCGAAAGACTGCATGGGAAATGGAGTCAGAACCAATGTAAACTCCAAGGGGAAAAATCCCCCTGTACCGAAACGGCCCGGCGGAGATTCGAACCCGCAATCCCAAGATTACGAGTCCGGCGCTCTACCAACCGAACTATTCCAGCCCCAAAAATCGTATTCGATCCCCTGCTTTTTTTTCTTTCTGTGTAAAATGGAAGGAAAAGGGTTGTGGGGTGGGTAAAGGTGGGTAGGGGTGGTGTGGGGGTGGGTGGGCTGGGGATAAGCTTTGAGGAACAAGAGTAGGGGAGGAGGCGGGGGGGGGGGGGGGGGGGGGGGGGGGGGGGCTATAATCATGTAGGTTATCTCCGTTACCTGAAAGATAGGGGGTTTGCGTGATCGTATGCCGTCAAGCTGTGACCAGTATGTGTGTATGGCTGGATGATCATCGACCCTGTTTCTGTCATCTGAGATTGTGTGGTTCATCATCTTTCTCAGTCGCTCCCTCTCGCGTTTTCAAGTTACTTTCTCAATGTTTCTCTTCTTTTTTGTGTCACACGTCTCCTTCTCTCTCTTGTCTTTCACTGTCTCTCTCTCTGTCTCTCTCTCTCTCTCTCTATATATATATATATATGTGTGTGTGTGTGTGTGTGTGTGTGTGTGTGTGTGTGTGTGTGTGTGTGTGTGTGTGTGTGCGTGCATGCGTGCGTGCGTGCGTGCCTGCGCGCGCGCGCGCGCGTGTGTGTGTGTGTGTGTGTTCGTGCGTGTGCGTGTGCGTGTGCGCGCGCGCATGTGCGTGTGTGTGTGCGTATCAATCTGTCTGTCTGTTTCTCTCTCTCTCTCTATCTCTCTCTCGCTCGCTCTCTCGCTCTCGCTCTCTGTCTGTCTGTCTGTTTGTCCCTCTCTCTCTCTCGCTCTCTGTGTGTGTATGTGTGTGTCTGTGTGTGTGTGTCTGTCTGTCTGTCTGTCTGTCTCTCTCTCTCTCTCTCTCTCTCTCTCTCTCTCTCTCTCTCTCTCAGAGTCTACAGGAGGAGGCAGACAGAAGAAGATCAATGTGAAGGTCTAATGAAGGTCTGACGTAGTGAGGGCAACAGGTGGCACGTGGGCCGATGTATATGGGTCTGACGTAGTGAGGGCAAGGTGGCATGTTGGCCCCTGTATCTCGGTCTGACGTAGTGAGGGCAAGGTGGCATGTTGGCCCCTGTATCTCGGTCTGACGTAGTGAGGGCAAGGTGGCATGTTGGCCCCTGTATCTCGGTCTGACGTAGTGAGGGCAAGGTGGCATGTTGGCCCCTGTATCTCGGTCTGACGTAGTGAGGGCAAGGTGGCATGTTGGCCCCTGTATCTCGGTCTGACGTAGTGAGGGCAAGGTGGCATGTTGGCCCCTGTATCTCGGTCTGACGTAGTGAGGGCAAAGGTGGCATGTTGGCCCCTGTATCTCGGTCTGACGTAGTGAGGGCAAGGTGGCATGTTGGCCCCTGTATCTCGGTCTGACGTAGTGAGGGCAAGGTGGCATGTTGGCCCCTGTATCTCGGTCTGACGTAGTGAGGGCAAGGTGGCATGTTGGCCCCTGTATCTCGGTCTGACGTAGTGAGGGCAAGGTGGCATGTTGGCCCCTGTATCTCGGTCTGACGTAGTGAGGGCAAGGTGGCATGTTGGCCCCTGTATCTCGGTCGGACGTAGTGAGGGCAAGGTGGCATGTGGGACGATGTATCTCGGTCTGACGTAGTGAGGGCAAGGTGGCATGTTGGCCGATGTATCTCGGTCTCGCTGTGGCTGCTGCTCCTCTGCCACGAAAAGTGGGAAAGGGAGAGGGAGGGGGAGATGGGGGGGGGGGGGGGGGGGGCGGGCACGAGGATGGAGGATTGGAAGTGAACTCGTTGATAGAAGACAGGAAAAGGATAAGCAGGGAAGGAGTGAGGGGGAGGAGATTGGAGAGAGGAGAGAGAGAGAGAAAGCGAGAGAGAGAGAGAGAGAGAGAGAGAGAGAGGAGAGATTTTTTTTCTGAAGAGGGGTTGAGGGCATGTTTGGGAGTGATGCTGATGAAGTGATGATGAAGTGTTATAGTGGACAGGGCAGTGACTGAGGCCAGGGGAGGTGGTGGTGCAGAAAGGGGGGTGGGGGTGGGGGTGAGGCGCGCTTGGAGGGAAGAGATCGTAGTGAGGGGTAAGGGGGGCTGGTGGTGGGGGGGTGGGGGGGTAGGGGGTGTGTGTTAGATGGAGAGACTTGGGAGAGAAAATAAAAACAAATGAACAAGTAGACAAGGCACAGATGGAGAAATGGGACTGATAATAAGGGGAAGGTATACAAAAGCCTTGACTTGCACATAGATATGCAAGTAAATGTGCACGAGAGAGAGAGAGAGAGAGAGAGAGAGAGAGAGGTGGAGAGTAGGAGAGAGAGAGAGTGGGTGGAAGGGGGGGGGGGGGAGAGGAGAGACGGGAATAGAAACAAATAAAAAGACAGATTAAGAGACCGGAAAGACGACGAGCGAAACGAAAACGACAGAAAGGGAAAAAAAAAATCGCACAGAACGAAAGCTAAGGATGAAAAAAAGAAAGAGAGATTAGAGAGGGCGAAGGGGCAGAGATTTTATAAACAAAAAGATTAAAAGAACCCCCCCCCTCCCCCACACACACAGAACACAGAGAGAGAAGAGAGAGAGAGAGAGAGAGAGAGAGAGAGAGAGAGAGAGTGAGAGAGAGAGAGAGAGAGAGAGAGAGAGAGAGAGAGAGAGAGAGAGAGAGAGAGAGAGAGAGAGAGAGAGAGAGAGAGAGAGAGGCGATTTCCAAATCTTTATTCCTCCACATTCAAATATTGCACACCATGGAAAGAGATTTCGGAGGCACAGATCGCGCGTGTGTGGTGTGGCTGCCTCAGAGCTATCTGAAGTGAATCGCTTTCTGCGATATCCCCTTTGTTCTGTGCGGGCCGCTCTGCCTCTCTGTCAATCTGCCAATGCAATGAGAAAGACATTCTTCTTCAGCCTGTCACCATGTCACTGCCTTTTAGTTGGTTTTTCTTTTTTTTTTTTTCCTCTCCACTTTTTTTTCTCTGGTGACATGACTGGCTGAGTGGGGAGCATTTTGTTCGTGTGGACGCAACGTGTGTGTGTGTGTGTGTGTGTGTGTGTGTGTGTGTGTGTGTGTGTGTGTGTGTGTGTGTGTGTGTGTGTGTGTGTGTGTGTGTGTGTGTGTGTGTGTGTGTGTGTGTGTGCGTGCGTGCGTGCGTGCGTGCGTGCGTGCGTGCGTGCGTGCGTGCGTGCGTGTGTGTGTGTGTGTGTGTGTGTGTGTGTGTGTGTGTGTGTGTGTGTGTGTGTGTGTGTTTTAGTCCGAGCCACGCACACATGCATGCTTGATTAGCACCAGTACAAAAACATATTTTCAGTAAGGTGCCTTCATAGCCATTTCTCTGTTTCCACCTTTCTCTTTTCAACACACACACACACACACACACACACACACACACACACACACACACACACACACACACACACACACACACACACACACACACACACACACACACACACACACACACACACACACACACACACACACACCCGCACGCAAGCGTGCATGTGCAAACACACGCAAACAACTGAAACAACTGTAATACAATTAGTATGTAGACTCACATGCGAGGAAAAAATAATCAAACCAATATGAAATGAGTTCAACAGAAGTGAAAAAAAAAACCATCTTTAAATTCTAATAATAAACATTGCATTTCAGATAAACCATGCTCTTGAGTGATAAGAATCCTAAATGGATAGGGCAAGGCGGTATAGGCCTGTGTTATTTCGAGCTAATCTTCAGTTTTTGTTTGTGACAGAGTTGGCATCGTAAATCTGTTTCACTTTGGAATCGATGACAGCAGTCATGCCCTGCCATTTCAGAAATACCCGAGCCTGAATCGTGCCGTTAGACTCTTTAAATGCCTGTTCAGTCTCAGCAGTAATAGATTTTAACATTAAGCAAGGGCAAAAGACCCTGTAACGAATCAATTTTTCGCTGTTTTTTCTCGCATGAAAATACCAGTTCTGCCCACCAGCATGAAACCAGTCTGTCTGTAAAGACTTGAAGAAAACCAGATCAACCAACAACTCCTTGATTCCACCTGATATAACCAGAGACACATATATACAATTTACAACGAACATTTGAGGTCCACTTTCTTTTTTGTTCTGTTCATCTAAATCAACATTCGATAGGCCTTATTTAAGAATCTACTCTCAAGCATTTTCTTGTCAATTTCAACCAAAGACTGGCAATTGTTTTTTGGACTAAATTATGCAGATATGGTACCTGATCGTGTTACCACATGTCAGATTACCAGGACTTCGGAATTCGAGGTCTACAAAGAGCTAGGACACAGATAAGTGTGTACTTTTCGCAGCGTAGTGCGACATCATCCAACACTTATGACTCGGCACCATACTGGACAGTTGGCTGTATGTCTGAGTCATATGACTCGGCACCATACTAAATAGTTGGCTGAATCTCTGAGTCATATGACTCGGCACCACACTGAATAGTTGGCTGAATCTCTGAGTCATATGACTCGGCACCATACTGAATAGTTGGCTGAATGTCTGAGTCATATGACTCGGCACCACACTGAATAGTCAAACAGTTTCAGAAAAGTTTGTAGAGAGACACTTAAAAAAACTGAAACATTCTTTGTAAAGCGCTTGTTTTTGTGTTGGTGTGTGTGTGTGTGTGTGTGTGTGTGTGTGTGTGTGTGTGTGTGTGTGTGTGTGTGTGTGTGTGAGAGAGAGAGAGAGAGAGAGAGAGAGAGGAGGGAGGAGAGAGAAAGGGAGAGACAGAGAGAGAGACAGAGAGAGAGACAGAGACAGAGAGAGATAGAGAGAGATAGATGTGCGTATGGAAGTTTGGTTAATACAGGGCAGCACAACACAAAATTATTTTTATAGGCCTTATTTAAGAATCTACTCTCAAGCATTTTCTTGTCAATTTCAACCAAAGACTGGCAATTGTTTTTTGGA
>JADBJO010009058.1:35257-42757 GCA_016801955.1 Conus betulinus | reverse complement strand
TCTTCCTGAAATTACTCTGGCATTTGTTACTAACTGATAACAGTTTCTCTCTTCGTTTTTAGTGCTTTAAAATGGAACATAGCTACAGAGTGAGTTACAATTCTCTTTTCATTTTGCAGTAAAAGAAGCAATGACACTGATGAACATTTCTAGTATGAGGCAAAAATGTATTTATCTCTTAAATCTTTATAGGATGGACAAGCAATCAAAAATGTATTTCGTCCTCGATTTGATGACAGAATGGTCAGTTTTTGGAGTTTAGTGCATATCTTTGATGGACATTCAAATCACTAATACCAAGTTGAAATCTGACAAACACTTTGAGAAATTTAGGAATTGTAATATCAGTTGAATATTTCTCAGGCAGCCATAAGGATTTAAAGGAACGATGTGTTGAATATCTGTCACTATTAAGTATTTTACTATCCCAATTTTGTCTATAACAGTCAATCACGCATTAATTAAGTTTCACGTAAAAACAGTTTCTCGTAATTCACTTTCACCAATTAACCAAAGAAAAGAAAAGCCATAAGTATCCAAACAATGTTTTATCGAAGATACCCAGTTGCTTGTACACTCCGACTTCTTGTACATTGAATTACTTTTGATTTTCCATTTCAAATGTTGGTTTGGTAGTCCAGCGAGTGATAGCTTTTGCAGTTTGAACCAGCAGCGCATTGGTTTTATTGCACCATCTACATACAAAGGATACCTTCCTAGCTCACCGTAATACCATTGTATCTGGGGTATTTGGGCGTACATTTAAAAAAGCGTTTGCATGCAAACAAGTGAGGTCATTCAATGACATGTAGATGAGACTGTCCCCAGACTTCTGCTGCATATAAAAGCATAGGTTTCCCTCTCGCATCAGAAAGTTTAAAAAATATAGACTTCTATCCATTGTTCCTAAACTCCACATTGTTTTCATTTCTACAATTTGGCTTTAGCCCTACCTGCATATTCTTCGAGTGCGAGGTTGTATGATAGCTTTGGGGTAAAGTAAATCCCAAATACTTATAACTGTTAACAACTTCAATCTCTTTTCCCTGATAGAACCATTTTCTTATGCTTTTGATAAATGTCCCCCTTTTCCGTAAACCATAACTTTTGTTTTTTTTAAGTTCACTTTAAGTCCTAGAGTCCTGCTTTCTGGTTAATTAATTGATTTTGTAGCCCTGAAGGAGGTGCCGATATCAAACAAAATATTACTAAATAACAATGAAAAGATTTCTTGTACGCCTGGCGAAAACTGGAATCTGTGTTTGCCATACTGAGAGAGAGAGAGAGAGAGAGAGAGAGAGAGAGAGAGAGAGAGAGGGAGTGGGAGAGAGAGAGAGGAGAGAGAGGGGGGGGGGACATGCGTACAAACAACTGTCATTTTCCCTGTGTCTGTGTGTTTTCTCCATCTAGAGTTTTATGATATAGACCGCAATTAGTTAATTGTATAAGACAGGTAAAGTATTTTGATCTCTAAAAGAATTATTTGGTTGTTTCATTTCCTTCGTTTATTTCTTTTTCTTTATTTCTATATGTCCATAGGGTTTCTTTTTCCTCTGGTTGTAATGCAGAATTTAAGACGAATTTGTCACCAAACTTTTTGCATTCCCTTACAGACCCCATTCCTCTACCCCCCCCCCCCCCCCCCCCCCCCCCCTCCAATAAACTATGTGAAATACGGCAGAAGAAGTCTTTAGAAGATACAAAAACGCATTCTACGAATTTCGTCTACATCACTGTTAACTGTTTCAAGTAACCCGGTTTTTTAAGTGTAAAATCTTTAATCAATGTTTGCCAATTTGTCACTTGTTTGTCTAAGGGAATTTCTCTGATCTATTGGAACGTACTGCTGCTGACATTATGGTGTACATCAGAGTCCCGTTTTTAGTGCACCCGCTTGCTTTTCAGGGGTAAAATGTATACATTTTTTTGTTAACTCGGTTTATTTAACAGGATAAAACTTTAAAGGGACGATGAAAACCACGAACAAGAGGCTTTACGGTTTTCACCGACCATTAATGATGCCCCTGAGTATGTATGCATAATGTACTGATGATAGAATGTGAACATAAGAGAACATTTTCCCAGTGTTGATTTTGACAAAGCATTTTGTTGTAGGTCACTGAACTCCATTTTTCGTACCTGTTTACTACGCTTGTCAGTGTGATGAAGTGAAGACAAACTGATGTCTTCAACAACACTGGGAACTTATGAAATTGTACCCTCGTAAGTCTTATTGTTATCTCTAGAAATAGCTGCAAGAGTACTGTGGAGGTTTGATTGCTTCTGTTTCAGTGTAGGTATCGTTCTTGTCATGTATTGATATGTGTCGATTACTTCGGCGCATCATATTAGATGACAGACGTTTTTATTGAAAAGTTTCTGGGAAAGGTCGGTAGATCATGACGACTGAAACAGAATGGGTGGTATTATCAGCACATAATTACGTATGTGTGAATACAAACGTCATAAATCAGATTCACCGACAGAGGCAAGAACCGCGTAAGAAATCGATTCATTTAGTCCACCACTAAATTACTTCAGACACACAAAAAATGTATACTCTACTAGACACATTTTACGAGAAATGACGCAGTTAAAGACATAATGGCTATTGAACGTGAATAAGCTAAAAAACTAAAGAATGTAATGGTCATTTGTACCAAAGGTCTATGCAAAATGTTCTAAGACTTCTCCGGCAAATGTACAACAATGATGTCTGCTAAACCTCTGTCCACTACTGTATTAATTAGACTGGATGGTTGGATACTTTCTTCAAACATCTTGACTGGGACGGGTATAATAAGTAAACTATTTTCGATGTATGGCGAGAGAGAGAGAGAGAGAGAGAGAGAGAGAGAGAGAGAGAGAGAGAGAGAGAGAGAGAGAGAGAGGAGAGATGGGGTGGTGTAGAGGGTCCGCGTGTGTAGCCAAGCTAGAAAAGCTTCAAAATAAGGAGGAAGGAAAGCGGAGAGAAAAAATAAAGTAAAAAAGAACACGTTAAAAGAAGAGGTAAATGGAAAACGAAGATGAAACGTGATGAAAGAGAACGTAATGAATGGGCGGAGGACACGAACTTAAGAAGAAAGAAAGAATGAGAAAACAGTGAAAGAAACAGACATGAGATAATCATAATATTGAAAATGAAAAAACAAAAAACAAACAAAACAAAAAACAAACAACACAAACAAACAAAAAACCCCCACGAATTTTGAGCTTCTTCCGTTTTCATGTGTATAATTTCTAGCTTATTTCGTTTATATATGTAAGCTTTATAGTCATTGATTAAAACATTAAGGCTGCTCGTTCTTTGATTCTGAAAGTGCATGTGTTGGTGATTATGCACTGCAATAAGACATAGATGGCCTGTAGCCTGCTACAAACATGAAAAGAGATAATGGCTAACTGGCAAACAGCAACTTGATAAGTTATCTGAGACGTGGCCCTCGGGATACCATACCTCCTCTTTCCTGTTTACCAGATTCCATCTAAGCTCTTTTGGCCAGTCATAAACCCGAGGCTCGCAGTAAAGCAGCATATTCTTAGCGATTGCATAGGAAAGACCCCGAGACAATTAAGTTCTCCCTCCCTAAGTCCGGCTAGACCCTGGGGGGTCACTGATCACATGCAGATAAGCGTCGTCACTGGCGACATGTTCTCTGCGTGGATGCGTGTCCTGTCACGAGAAGGCCATTACACGGCCCTAAACTACATGTCCACAGGATGTCCTCCGACTTTGATCCCACTGGTAATGGAATCATGTCCTGTCTCTCTCATGCCAGTCCTATGAAGCCAGCCAGCTGAGATTAGGACGGCGCTGTTGTAGAACCCCATTACTTTTCCTTTCCAGCTGCAATCATTGTCTGTGTGAGAAAGGCAGAGTGATGGAGAGAAAAGGAGAAAGTAGTAGTAGTAGTAGTAGTAGTAGTAGTAGTAGTAGTAGTAGTCGTAGTAGTAGTAGTCGTCGTCGCAGCAGCAGCAGCAGCAGCAGCAGCAGCAGCAGCAGCAGCAGCAGCAGTAGTAGTAGTAGTAGTAGTAGTAGTAGTAGTAGTAGTAGTAGTAGTAGAAGACGAAGAAGAAGAAAGAAGAAGAAGAAGAAGAAGAAGAAGAAGAAAAATGTGAAGAGTAACAAGAGATAGCTTCCATCTCTCCTCCTCCTCCTCCTTGAAAAGAGGAGTGCCTGCGATGTGAACACAGGATAAGTTAGGAAGAATCTGGCCTCCAGTTAATAGTTCGAATATTTTACAGAATAGGACTACCCCCGCACCCTTTCTTTCTGCCCACTCACCACCCCTTTTTCCTTTAACAATGATGTTTCTGCTCTACCCGTTACTTTTGATCTGTTGCGTGACTGACTGTCAATAAACCCGAGGTTTCCAATACAACAGCATGTTCTTGTGGACATGTGTTAGATCCCATGATCACGGAGTCATCTCTCGTCAAGTCCCTTCAAGCCCTCTATGCAGGGATGCGTCCACTGTCGCTAGAATGTTATTACGCAACACAACACATTATATCAACAGAAGACCTAACCATCTTTCCACCCGCTGTTCCTATCTGTCTCACGTGACTCTGTTGAACCTAGTTGAGATGAGGTCAGTGCTTTGAATTTGGTTTTCTTTTAACAGCTGCTGTAGTTGTCCCGAAGATAAAAGATCGGATGATGAAGAGAAATTACAATGCATGGATAAAGAAGAATATGATACAAGACAGGAAAGAAGAGTGAAAAGTGAAAAAGAAAGGGTAGGATGTGTGAAGAGCAGGAGAAGGAGACGACAATGTTTATAGAAGACGAAGATGAGAAAGAAGATGAAGACGAAGAAGAAGACGAAGAAGAAGAAGAGAAGAAGAAGAAGAAGAAGAAGAAAGAAGAAAGAAGAAGAAGAGAAAAAGAGAAAAGAGAAGAAGAAGAAGAAGAAGAAAGAAAGAAAAAGAAAAGAAGAAGAAGAAGGAGGAGGAGGAAAAGGACAAGATAAGGAAGAAGAAGAGGAGGAGGAGGGGATGAGGAAGAAAAGGAGTAGGAGGAGGAGGAGGAAGAGGTGTAGGAAGAGGAGGAGAAATGACTACTATCCCCAACTCTTTTTCCACTTCCACTACTTCACAAAAGGAGTGGTGGTCTAGTGAAGAACAGGCTTTTCCAGAAAGCAATTCGTTTTTTGTCTGTAGCTCAAACAAACCCTCGGCCTCCCCCTTTACACTTTCACCCCCTTTCCAGTTTTCGCTTTTCTTCTCTACACACCAGTCGTGATCTATCGTATGGCTGTTTGTCACTAAACCCCAGACTCTGAGTACAGCTGCATATTCGTAGCGCCTGCATAAGACCCTGTAACAATGGTGTTGTCCTCATTAAGCCCTGTGGATCCCCGTCGACAGATCACCAATCACTGGTAAGCAAGTGCCGCCAATGGCGATATGTTCTCTGCAGACATACGTCCCAACGTCTGGAGAAAGTGATTACGCAGCACAATACAACTTGTCCCCCAGGCAGTGAAAAACTTTGTTATGACTGGTCCTGGGGATACGTTGTTCCTTTGGTGCCACTCTCTAGAATCTGGCTGAGATAAGGATAGTGCTGTACAGACATCTATTAGTTTTATTTTCTGGCTGCTGCAGTTGTCTATGGAACAAAGGCACAGAAAGAGAAAAAAAGAGAAGAAGAACATGAATGAAGAGGAATGACAGGAGCAGAAAGAGGATGAAGAGGAGAAGGAGGAGGAGAAGAAGAAAGAAGAAGAAGAAAAAGCAGAAAGAAAGAGAAGAAGAAGAAGAAGAAGAAGAAGCTGAAAGAAGAAAAAGAAGATGATGATATGATGACGAGGAAGAAGGGAGGGGAGGAGGAGGTGAGGAGAAGAAGAAGAGAAGAAGAAAAAAAAAAAAAGAAAAAGAAAAGAAGAGAAGAAAAAAAAGACCCGAGAGAAGGAAGGAGAAGGGAGCAGGCGGATGAGGAGGAAGAAGAGGAAGAAAGGGAGGAGAAGGAGAAGTAGGAGGAAGAAGACGGAAGGAGGAGGAGGAAGAGGGCGACGAAAATGAGCAGGAAGAGGATTAACTGGAATGGGAAGAGGACGTTGAGGACGAAGAGAAAACAGGAAGAAGGAAGAGAAGAGAAGAAGAAGGAGGAAGAGGACAAATAGAGAAGAAGAAGAAGAAGAAGAAGAAGAAGAATGAATGAATGAATGAATGAATGAATCTTTAATGGGTTGAGAATTAGGCTCATTGAAGGCCTTTTACAATTCTGCCCAGCAACAACTACAAATTGAAAAAAAAAAAAATAGTAAGGTAAACATCAAACTTACAAAAACATCAATCATCGATTTCATGCTTACGATCTCTCTGCTCTCTCTCTCTCTCTCTCTCTCTCTCTCTCTCTCTCTCTCTCTCTCTCTCTATCTCTCGCCCGCTCTCTCTCTCTCTCTCTCTCTCTCTCTCTCTCTCTCTCTTCTCTCACACAATCCAATCGAGAGAAGGCTACTTTACACATGCGTGGGTGTAATTTCCTAGAGACCTCATACACACACACACACGCACGCACGCACGCACGCACGCACGCACGCACGCACGCACGCACGCACACACACCACACACACACACACACACATCTCTTAATCAACTGCATCGTTATCTGCAGTGCACTTTTTGTTTCTCTGGTAGAAGGAAGAAGAAGAAGAAGAAGCAAGAAGAAGAAGAAGAAGAAGAAGAAGAAGATGATGATGAGATGATGATGATGATGATAGATATGATGGGAGGAGAAGGTGGGAAGATGAGGAGCAGGAGCGGGAGCAGAAGGAAGAGGAGGAGGGAGAAAGATGAAGAAGAAAAGGGAAGGAGGAGGAGGACGAAAAGGGTGAGAAGAAGAAGAGAAGAAGAGAAGAAGAAGAAGAAGAAGAAGGAGGAGGAGGAGGAGGAGGAGGAGGAAGTGGAGGAGGAGGAGGAGGAGGAGGAGGAGGAGGAGGAAATATGACTCTTATACCCTATCTTGTTCCACTCCCTTGGAAAGTGGAGTACAGGTCAAACGAAGAACGGGTTTCCATACAAAGTACCTCACTTATCTACAGTTTGAATATTACAGAGAACTAACACCCCCCCTCCCTTTCCCTCTCCTTTCTCCCCCTCCTCTCCCCCCTCGCCCCCCTTCCTCACCCCCCCCATCTTTCTTACCATTTCCCTCTTCCTTTTCTCCCCCCTACTCACCAGACTTGACTTACGGTCTGACTGCTGCTAATCAATAAACCCGGGGCTCTGAGCAATAACACTATTACTTACCTGTCGTTGATACACACTGTCTGTGTGTCAACCCACACAACTATGGCGTTTTCCCTCACCAGCCTTGAGAAGCTTTTAACAAGCAGCGTCAATGGGGACATTTCGCTGCAGCGATGCATTCACTGTCATGAGAAAATTATTACGCAGCACGCTACAAACTGTCTGTAGGAAATACTATCAACTTTCGTACGACTGTCCTGGAGCCATGCCCTGTCTCTCAGATATGCCCCCTGATATGACACT
>JADBJO010009058.1:25000-32147 GCA_016801955.1 Conus betulinus | reverse complement strand
GACAGACACATAGCATTTCTTCGTTCCCATTTTAAAGTAATCCTGGTTCTATAAGCACTGGGATTACAAAAAACCAGTGTTATAAGGGACACGAAGGGTCAACTGAAAGTGTTTCATTGACATATAGCGTGGTGTCTCGGTCCATTTACTATTCGGAGGGATTCTGGGTTCAACCGAGGTTTTCGTTGAGTCACAGCATGGTGGTTTAGTCCACTGGTTAATTTAACGGTGGCCACACACAAAAGATAATTGCCCAGTAATGAAGCCAGTGACCGTGGCGCTGAGAACGCTGATTTGCATAATGTTACTGTGACTCACCATTGGTCATTGCGGGCAGGGAGGCTGGTTTGAACACTTCGGTCAACGTGTGATGCAGAAGCTTGCACTGACATGACTTAGGTGGTGGTGGTAGTAGTAGAAGTAGTAGTAGTAGTAGTAGTAGTAATGATGATGATGATGATAGTGATATAACAACAAGAACAATAATAATGATAATAACAATAGTAGTAGTAATAATGGTAATAATATTAATAATAAAAATAACAATAATAATTTCAAAAATCATAATGATCATGTTGATGATATTAACATTCTTAATTACAGTAACAAAAACAACGACACCACTTACAATAACGTTGAAATCAATCATAACAATAATAATGATGATAATAACAATAATTGTAACATCAACAACAACGATAACGACGATAACGACGACACAACAATAACACTAACAACAACAACAACAAACAACAACAACAACAACAACAACAACAACAGGCAGTACAGCCACAGCAGATGCTGCAATTCCAGAACAAACTGGCCGAGGTGCAACTCAGTTGTTTCCGGAGACACGAGATATACCGGCTGATTAGTAACAACAGTAAGGATAATGATGATGAAGAAAATAATAAAAATAACAAACGTAATAATAACCACTACCATCACCACCACCCCCCCACAGCAACAACAACGACGACGACAAGAACAATAACACTACTACTACTACTACTGCTACTACTACTACTGCTGCTGCTGCTGCTACTACTACTACTACTACTACTACTACTACTACTACTACTACTACTACTACTACTAGCATTGATATGATAATGATAATGATAATGAGAAGAAGAAGAAGAAGAAGAAGAAGAAGAAGAAAAGTAGTTTAAAAAATGATGATAATAATGATGATGACAGCAATAATAATAACATCACCGACAACGCCAATAACAACAATAATATCATCAGCATTCTCTGTCTCTGCCCCCCCCCCCCCCCCCCCCCCCCCCCGCCTCTACATCCCCCCCCCCCCTCTCCCGTCCCTCCCTCCGCAATTCCTCTTTCTGGCTCTCTTTCCAGCTTTCCTCAGTCCTGACTGGCTGGAAGCGATGACCTTTACGTTATCTACTTAACTTTTCAATGTTTCACTTTTTCGTCTTTTGACACGTTTCAAGGCAATGAAATTGAAGAACGAACAATCACCTACCTCCTCAAATTGGGCTAAAAACAAACAAAAAAAAACTGGGCCGTTTACGTGTACCTGTTTTATTGGAAAACAACTGTTTTGTGCCCAGGTTGAGGAGAGACGTGATTGTTCATTCTGTGTTTTCATTGTCTAGAGTGTTATTTGTCTGGCCTGACGAAGACAAAAGAGGTCGAAACGTGTCGTGTTTTGACTTGATTTTTTTTTCTTTTTTTTTTTTTTTTTTTTTTTTTTTTTTTTTGTCTCTTTCGTTCGGCGGAGCAGTAAATCTTCTTTGAAGTTTGCGTCAATTCCGTCGCCTCACTTTGAAACTAAAATTCTTGAGGAAGATATTGAAAAAAGGGGAAGAAAAAAAAAAAGTACTATCCTTGGTTCATAATTGTTTTCCTTAAAAGTACAGCCGTTTTTGCCTTATTTTCCAAACAACGAGTTTTCCTGATGACGGTTTATAACAGTTTTTCTCTGATGTTCACAAGAATGTATCCTCTTTCCCCTGAAATGATAACCGTTATCCTTTGTTTGCCCGAGGGAAAAAAAAAAAATACTATCATCGCCTTTAACATGACATCAGCTATGACTGCTGTTCATGACAAGCGAAAATAAAATCGGCAAAATAGAGAACATAGTTGTGATCCCAAGGATCTTAACTTTTTTCCCCCCCTTTTTTTTTATTCTTTTCCCTAAACGATGGTAACCATTTACCACTGGATGGTAACCGTTTACCTCACGATGGTAACCACTGACCTCACGATGGTAACTGTTTACCTCACGATGGTAACCATTTGATGGTAACCACTGACCTCACGATGGTAACCATTGACCTCGCGATGGTAACCGTTTACCTCACGATGGTAACCATTGACCTCACGATGGTAACTGTTTACCTCACGATGGTAACCATTTGATGGTAACCATTGACCTCACGATGGTAACCGTTTACCTCACGATGGTAACCATTTGATGGAAACACATTACCTCACGAAGGTAACCAGTTACTTCACGATGGTAACCATTGACCTCACGATGGTAACCGTTTACCTCACGATGGTAACCATTTGATGGTAGCCATTTACCTCACGAAGGTAACCATTACCTCACGATGGTAACCGTTTACCTGGCGATTCGATGTCGCAAGCAGCATTCGTTTGGAGTTATGGGTGTGTATTTATTTCACCACGGGAGCAAGAGTTACTCTACTTTGTTTGTTATCAACCGTTTTTCTTACGTCACAAAAAAATAGGGACAGTACATTGTGGTCCTTTGAGATAAGACCGATGATGGTGGTTTTCCTCGGGAATTGCGGAAAACACTTGTGATCCTTTGAGAAAACAAAGGAAAATGGCTAATATCCCAAAGAAAATAGGGACAACATCTCAAGTCCGTTTACCTGTAAGCTGTTTTTTTCCTTGAGAAAATAGTATCGCCATATGGAGCTAGGATGATCCAGATTTATGAAGCTAGTTTCTCCCATAATAAAGGGTCTGCATTTATAATTTGCTCCAAGACTCTTGTCAAAAGACGAGCGGTAGCTCTGAGAGCAGGTTTTATGAAGGAGCAGGAACGCTAACGAAGAAAGACATCTCCCTCCCCAACCCTGCCCCTTCCCTCTTCTCCCTCCCCCCTTCCTTCCAAAACATCATGAAGAGAAAGATGAAGACGTGCTTGTATCGTCTCGTTCAAGGACGCTTGTCAAATGACGTGGCGGCTTCCTCCCACAAGTCAGCATGAAGGAGAAGAAATGTTAACAAACATTCCCCCGTCCACTCACTGCTTGGAGTCTGCCCTCATCCTGTCCTCTGCCCTCTGATCCCCAAACCGCAGCAGGTGAGTCGTGACGGAGCTTTGTACCAATCATGAGGCAGGTTACAGACTGTTGGTGAATTATGTACCCTTATGTGTGTGTGTGTGTATATACATATATATATATATATATATATATATATAAGTTTAAAAGTATGATTTAAAATGGAGGTTAAAAACCAACAAAATTGTTTCGAGCTATTGCTCTCGTCAGGGTATTCAGTTTGGGCACGCTACCGGTGTTATATAGTGTGTGTGCAAGCGTGAGTTCTGCACGTGTTTCACGTGGCCTGTAGTGTTTTTACAATTTTGATTTTTTTGGGGGGTGCGTTCAGGGAGGGTGTGTTAAGGAATGGTGTGTTGACAAGGATTTCCATGTATGCCTGCATATATATGTACAAATACAAAAATTATAATGTTAATGCAAAGGGTGTTTTCTACCAGGTCCTCATACAGCAACACAAAATCATGTTTTGAATTCTTTGTTCATAGCATATGTCAGTAATATTCAATATGTATGGACCCCCCCCCCCCCCCCCCCCCCCCCCCTTTATTTTTTTTTTTTTAAACACAGCATCTATACAATGTATTGAAGGATCATCCATATTGATTGCTATCCCTCCAACAATAATCCTGAGTATGGTAGCCACTTCTTTTTAAAATCATAGTAACACATATTTAATACATGTACATATTTTTCCAGTGTATACCTACGGGTTAACTCAGTCAAAAATATTTCCAGTTTTGGTTTTATATGAGTTATCCTGCACTTATAAATAAAGAATTTTGCCCATAAAATAATTAGATCAAAAGTATCTTCAGTTAGTGTTGTATCGTCTGTGCCAAATAAAATCAATTCAACATTAAATGATAATCTTTCACAGTTACTGCATTTCTCTCTATTTTTTTTTCAAAATCTTTCCAAAACATCTGGGAGAATGGGCAGTACCATAAATAATGTTGCACAGTATCTCTTTCATTGCAACAAAAGTTGCATTTATCATCATCAGTTACTCCCATTTTTTGTAATAGGATATTTGACACTAAAATTCCATGACACAGTTTCAGTTGAAACCATTTAAGCTTTATTTCTTTTATTTTATTAATCTTTTTTAAAACAGTCTCCCAATTAATATATATGGCTAATTGAGTTTCCCAGTTCATAAAGGCTTTTATGTCGAATATTACATGTTTCTCTAAGAGTAAACTGTAAAAAAATCTTTGTTCCTTTATGTACTTCAGATATTATTTGTACTGATTTATTATTTTCGTTACTACAGTTATTTTTGAAGATTATATTTCTTTTTCTGGCATATTCTTTGATTGCTTGAATGCAACCAAAGTAGTTAAGATAATTTACTGTTAGACCCCACTTTTCTGAAAATTCGTCATGTTTTAAAAAAAAACTCTCCATTTCTTTCAAAAATCTTTCACAAGGTATACATTTTTTAGGTTCCAAGTTTTAAAAAAGAAATGACTATTATTTATTTTGAATTTGTTGTTGAAAAATATGGGTTCAGCAGACATCTCTTTGTTGTTATCTAATTCAACATTAGTGTTTAATTTATCATAAGCATTAAATACGTCTTTCCAAAACTGATTATATTTATTATTTGTAAATCTCTTAGCACCATAGCAGTTTAACTGATCACTTTCTGGATATGAGCTTTTCATTAATTTCTTCCATTTTGAATTGCCTGTCATCAGTTTTCTTATCCAAGACAATTTCAGACCCTGAATAAAGGCTTGTATATTTGGAATTCCAATGCCTCCATTTTCGACATTATGAACTGAATAAATTCGTTTTATTTTATCTGGTTTTTTATCCCACACAAAATCAAAACACATTTTCTGTAATTGTTTAATATAATCATCTGGTGGATTTGGCAATAATATCCATAAGTATACTAATTTTGATAATATAAGCGATTTTAAGATGGCTACTCTTCCCAGTGGTGTACAGATCCTTCTAGACCAGATTTTAAACAAGGTTTGTACTTCGACATATTTGCTTGCTGTATTGATTTCTGTTAAATGCGATAGGTCAGTAGTAAACCAGAGCCCAAGTATTTTAAATTTTGGGGGATTCCATATCATGCGCTTATTAGCTAAGTATCTAATATTTGATTTTTTATTTTTACCTAACCATACATTGATAGTTTTTTCAAAATTCAACTTTAGGCCTGAGAATTCTTCAAATTCCTCTAGAGTATTGAACAGTCTTTCGTATGACTTTTGATCTCCCTCTAACGTAAATGAGGTGTCGTCAGCAAACTGGCTTACTTTAAATTCTGTATCTGATATCTGAATTCCTTTAATTTCTTTATCTTCACGGGATTTTGCATGCTAATATCTCAGCACACAGAACAAACAAATATGGCGATATTGGGTCTCCTTGCCGGCATCCTCTGGCTACTACAAAGCTTTTTGAAATTTTTCCATTCACGATCACGTAGGACTTGATGTTAGTATAGAAGGTATGTATCCATTTAATTATATCTTTACCAAAGCCAAATGCATTCAAAACTTTTTCCATATAGTTCCAGTTAATTGAGTCAAAAGCTTTTTTTTTCGAAATCAATAGAAACCAACAGACCTGGCATGTTTTTATTTTCTAAATAATGTATTAAGTCATACAAAATTCGAATGTTATCTCCAATGTATCTTCCTGATATAAATCCGGTTTGTTTGATCTTCATGGATTAATTTAGATATAACCCTTTTCATCCTGTTTGCTATACACGTTGATCCAATTTTATATGTAACGTTCAGGAGTGAGATTGGTCTCCAATTTCCTAAATATTCCCTAGGTTTTTCATTTTTAGGTATGCAAATTATTATTCCCTCCTTTTGAGTTATTGACATTTCTCCCTTAATAAATCCCTCGTTTAATGACCGAACCACGAAGTCACCTAACTGTCTCCAAAAAACTTAAAGAAATTCACTGTCATTCCATCTGTACCTGGGCTTTTATAATTTTGCATGCTTTTTAATGCTTCAGATGCTTCTTCTTTAGTTATGAACCCTTCCAGGTTTTCAGATTCTGTTTCAGGTAACTTTGGCAAACTGTGTATGTAATTATCAATGTCTATTTCCCGGGATTCTTTTGTTTTATATAAATTCTGAAAAAAGGATTTTGTCTCCTGCAACATCTCATCTCTTTCGAATAGTGTTCGACCGTTATCTGTCACCAGTTCAACATTCGTTTGCTTACAAAATGCCTTTTTTCTAAAGAGCAGAAGTATTTATTGATTTTCTCTCCTTGAGATGCCCATCTTGCTTTGGATCTTAAAATAATACCTTCTAGTTTTGTTTTCCTAATTTCTGCTATTTGTGTTTTTTTCTCATTCAAAACTATCATGTCTTCTTCATCTATAAACGACTTTCTCTCTAGAGTTTGTATTTCTCTTTCTAGATCTTGTTCATGTTTTATTAAATCCCTCTTTTTATTTATGCTGTACGTAATAGATTTTGCTCTAATTTCCATTAACAGTGTATCTAAAAACAATTGATCAGATATCATGAAGTGAATCCGATCAGCTGGTATTCTTTTTACATTCTCTCTTGTATAAGGCAATGCTGCATATTGTTCTTTCATTTCTTCTATAGTATTGTTAATGAGTTCAACATAAATATGATCTTTCAACAATGAGGAGTTAAATTTCCAAAACCCTTTGGTTCTTTCTTCATCTTTAAATGTTACCTGTATTGTTATTAAAGAGTGATCACTTCTATATCCAAAGAGGATATCAGCGTTACTAACATTGGTTACTAAAGTGTCAGAAACTAAAAAAAAAATCTAAACGGCTTTGTTGAAAAGGATTTGTTCTCTCCAACTGTATCGGAGAACTTCTGGGTTCA
>JADBJO010009058.1:15000-22500 GCA_016801955.1 Conus betulinus | reverse complement strand
TATGCATACGCGTATGTATACGCGCATGCACATGGGCATGTGTTCACCGTGTGTGCACCTGCTGCCAAACAAATAACAACAAATAACAAAAAGTACAAAACCACTCTTCCTGTCCTTCCCTCAACCCTCAACAGCGGACCCGTTCCACACCTTTACCCCCACTCCCCAATCTCCTCTATTTTGTCCTCCCCCCATCTCCATTTTGCCATTTAGTTTTAAACAGCACTCATTTTCAATTTTTGCTGTTGGACTCTCATTATATGTTATCATACTGACATCTTAATCATTTTTTTTTCACAATTGTTTTTGAAAATTGTTTTACTCACTTTTTCTTTCGTGTAAAGTCCTTTAATCCAGTCCTGCTTAATTACACACTTTTTTCTCCCCTCTTCCCACACACACAGAATGTTTTGCCGTTCCTTCCATCACTTTTTTTGTCTCTTTTTTCTTCACAAACTACAACACCAACACACCATCCTCCATGCTAACATTTGCTGGTGACATGGCTCGCTTGAAAGCTTCATCCAAATCCGTGTGAATTGTCAGTCTCACAATGACACCGTTCTTAACTTTAGCTAATATCTTCCCAGCGCTGGTCCAGGCGGACATCGTTGCCGAATGGTCCATAGCACTTCGTAGGAGCCTGTAGTTGGTCGCTGTCAAATCTCTGCTACGCTGGTACCCCTTCCCTTCAGCTTACGGCGGTTAGTCAGCACCTGGTCTCGCTTCTTGCGATCGAAGAATCGTACGAGTATCGGCGGGGTTTGTCGGAACTACGCCTCCCAGTCCTGTGCGCCACCTCTATGTCGACAGGTTTGACATCGACACCCACGCTGTCAGTGAAAAGGGTACATATTTTGCGCACACAGTCGTCTGAAGTCTCATTCTCTCGCTCCTGGACCCGGAAAACCCGTAAATGGCACCTCCGAGAGTATTGATCCAGATCGTTTTGCTGCTTTTCTACTTCTTTAATTCTGATTTCCTGCTGCCTAATAATATTGTGTAGGGTTTCGTTCTTCTTTTTTTCAGTTCTTGACCTACTTTGTCTTGCTGTTCGCTCTGCGCTTCCATTTCAAAGACCCTCCCCTCAAGCGCACTAACCTTCTCCATGAAATTTGTTGTCAGGTTTTTTAAGTCTTCTTTCATGATTGCAAAGTCTTCTTTTGTGGTTAAAACCGTCCATTCGTTTCTCTATTCTAGCGAGGGCTACTTGAATGTCTCTGCTTGACAGATCCGGCATGTTGTTGGTTTTTTTCCTCTTCTACACAAGACCCTATGTTTTGACGTTTCCGATCAGGCTTCACTGTATGCTCTACACAAACACTGGTGTCACTATCATCTGTAGATGAAGAGTAAATCCGTTTGTTTTTGTTGTCACTCATTTCACAGAACACTTCACAGAACACAATTTCATGTCGTACTCCAAGAATTAGCCACACAAACACTACAGCGCACTTCCGTTTGAACGACGTCACTGTCCAAACACAACACTGTGTCGGTACATCTGTACTGTTACTCCATCTTTTCCTCTCGACGCCACATCCTGTGTTGTTATTTATGTGGCCTGTGCCCGATGTAGCCGTCGATTTCTCTAAAAAATCATACTGGTCGACACGTTAATCACTCACTGAGATTTTCTGTGCACTTGAAATGTCAATACAACTCGTAATTAAGACAAAGTTGATTAATTATGCGCAGAGACGAGAAACGGGCTACTACACCACTCGTGAGCGAGAACTCACCCCGTGTTGCTCTTTTTATAGTTTTCCATGATATATTGTAGTCTATTTTTTATCTTTAAGTTTCCAAATGTGTGTTTACTTAGTTCTGTTTGGTTTTTATATTTTTCATTTTTGAAGGACTGTTTATGGTTTGCATATCTGGTTTTTAAAATGGTTTGCAGTAATCCCTATGTATGTTTCTTTGTCACTATCTCTTGTTACCGTGGTTTGGTATACAATATTATTTAAAGGCATTTGCTATTCAGGGGGGACTGATCTTGTTTAGTGCAGTTCCAAGATGTCCTTTTGTTACCCTTTTTGGCTGTGTTTTGTTAGATGAGTCAATTACATTTTTGAGGTTGGGCATACATGAATATGATAGCTTGATGGTATTTTTTTATTGAATATTTTTGGATAGTACATTTTCTTTTTGGAAATGGTGTTATAAGAATTTTAAAGACTTCTTTTTCCTGCGTTAGTCTTTATTCTTCCATCATATGGGGGATTATACCATATGATCTCCTTTTCCTGTTTTTCTTATTACTGTTCATGTTATTATCTGGATTATATTGTAGTTTGTAGTTGTAGCCACTTTTTTCAGCGCCTCTTGGTATTCAAGTGCTGCACTGTTGAATACTTTCTCGTTGCATGACAGGTTAGTCTTTTGTTTATGCCATTGGGTATAGTTTTTAGGATAGAAGGTGGGTGGTTACTTTTGATGTCTACGTAGATGTGTATGTCGTTAGGTTTTTTATATGGTTTGTATACATGGTCATTAAGGTCTAATGTTATGTCTAGGTAGTTTACTACCTTCTTGTTGGCTTCTACTATGATTTTTAAGTTATGGCTTTGGATGATTTTACAAAGTTGTTTTTTTTATTTTCAATGGTTTTTGATTTATTGTTTAGCGCGGCGAGGCCGTCGTCTCTGTAAAAACCAACCTGTTTACCAAGTGTTTTCTGTATATTTGATAACATGAATAGTCCAGCTAGTTCACATGTTTCGGCACCATCATATGAACCCATAAAAATAGACTACAATATATCATGGAAAATTATAAAAAGAGCAACACCATACAATAATATCTCTAAAAAATGCAACCTATGTTCTACAGAAATGTGGCTGATATTATGCAAACCTCATCTAGCAACTCTGAATTCAAAAGTAGAGATCATAAACAATTGCAGGCATAAATGGAAATCCTTGTCAACACACACCATTCCTTAACACACCCTCCCTGAACGCACCCCCCCCCCCCCCCCCAAAAAAAAAAAAAAAAAAAAAATTGTAAAAACACTACAGGCCACGTGAAATACGTGCAGAACTCACGCTTGCACACACACTATATAACACCGGTAGCGTGCCCAAACTGAATACCCTGACGAGAGCAATAGCTCGAAACAATTTTGTCGGTTTTTACCCTCGATTTTAAATCATACTTTTAAACTTATCTCGCTCCCTTTTTGGTTGAGCATTTTCAGAGTTCTGAGTGGCTCTCTGATTTTATTTGTGATATATATATATATATATATATATATATATATATATATATATATATATGTGTGTGTGTGTGTGTGTGTGTGTGTGTGTGTGTGTGTGCATGTGTATACATATGTATGTATGTATAGACATACATACAGATAGACAGTTCGATAGATTGATAGATATTGGTAGACATTAAGATCTGTACACATATAACATAGAGAGATCAGGAAATAGAAAGAGAGAGATGTATGTTTAGATGGATGGATCGATGTATGGATGGATGGATGGACAGACAGAGCGACAGATTATAGATATTACTATTTATGAATTAAAAAGGCAGAGATGAAACTAACAATGATGAAGTGTAGACATCATAGTTTCTCATTTAGTCTTCACTTTCAATGCAAGTAAAATACACGTTATCATTAAGAACTAGACGTCTAAAAGAAAATCTTTCAAATTCTGTTTTTAGTCGTTATTATCCATCACCACCACGACCACCATCCCTCTCCTGTTTTCAGTAGCAACACTCCCTCACTGGTAGAGATAACAATCGGGAGTTTTTACACTCAATGTGTGTACAGGCATGGCGGCGTAACGCATGAATCGTGCAAAAAAGTTTGTCACATGATGTGTGTGTGTGTGTGTGTGTGTGTGTGTGTGTGTGTGTGTGTGTGTGTGTGTGTGTGTGTGTGTGTGTGTGTGTGTGTGTGTGTGTGTGTGTGTGTGTGTGTGTGTGTGTGTTTGTTTGTGTGTGTGTGTGTGTGTGTGTGTGTGCGTGTGCGTGTAGTGTGTGTGTGCGTGTGCATGCGTGTGTGCGTGCGTGTTTGCGTGCGTGCGTGCGTGCAAGCGCGTGTGCGTGCGTGTGTGTGTGTGTGTGTGTGTGTGTGTGTGTGTGTGTGTAAGGTATGAAGGGAGGGGGGAGGTGGTGAGAGTGTCTGGGGGCCAATTCTGTCGAGGAAGCGAAGTGTAACTCACTTAACGTTCACAGCCAGGGATGAAGTACGTGACAACCGGCAGCCTTGGTGGTGCAGCAGACAGCCTCTCAGACTTGCAGCTAGGAGGTGCTGGTTTCGATTCCTCTGTGTGTGTGTGTGTGTGTGTGTGTGTGTGTGTGTGTGTGTGTGTGTGTGTGAGTGCGTGTGTGTTTAACTACGACCGGCTCGTACCCAGAGTTTAGCATGCTATGGACTCATAGGGGAAGACAGTCAACGCACAACTGAGCTTCAACATTTCAAAGAATGGGTCTATGAGAATCTTGCCAACAATTTCCTGACCAACAATGCAGGTATCTGTATCTCTCAGGCCTGGTTGTCAACTGGAGCTTTCTCGTTCATACAAGAAGGCCTACACCAGCGTGTTGCCATGTCATCTCTGACGGCAGTGAAAATCCCATCATTCATCTTTAACGACCTCATTCTCACTGATCGTTGGAAACCCAAAAAGTCTCAAAATGGGTGCCCCTGCATGCCGTACTGCCGGGATGACCTCAGTTTCGACTTCCTGTCCTCGTCTATGGCCTGTGGTGAGTTGGGGACAGGGTCACCAGAATCGGCAAGAGCATGGGGGCTGTCGATAGACGGACGTGGTGATGACCTTCAGTGGGCGCGCTCACTCACGCTTGTTTAAAATCAACAGATCTGTTTCAAGCGCTGGCTCTCCTCAAGATATGTATATCTCTGATATTGAATTATAAACAAAGCTTGCTCTTATGTCTCAGATTGTAGAAATAGGGGGGTGGTAAGCCTTCATATCTGCAGTGGTAGATGATTCTGCCTAACTGACAGTATGTGCTTGAGTGGGTGAATGGGGAATAAATAAATGCTTCTCAAAATGAACCTTCAGCAAGCTTTAGTCTCCAAAGAGGGAGACCATCTCCAATAGGGAGAAAGCTCACTAACATATAACTCCTGGTCAGATACCGGTATTTCGAAACCTGATTGTTTCTCCTCAGTGACCGCGGAAAGTGGTAATTTGACTCCTCTGCCTTTTCGGTTTTAAGAAGAATCAAAAAGAGGAGTCAAATTGCCACCTAAGAAGCAAAAGAAAATCATGAAAGAGCAAAACAAGCTACATTTTCTTGTGAAAAGTAAAAAATATAAAAAGATAACCTCTTAAGACACAAGTGCTGAGGGCCAGTTCTTGGAATGAATCCACAAGGGACTAAATTACAATGAAACAATAAATTCCAAGGATAAGTACTGAGCACCATTCCAGCAACTTACAGAGCAGCTAGGTGTTGCAATGACTGCAAGAAATATTGAATTATAAACAAAGCTTGCTTGCTCTTATGTCTCAGATTATAGAAATAGGGGGGTGACAAGCCTTCATATCTGCAGTGGTAGATGATTCTGCCTAACTGACAGTATGTGCTTGAGTGGGTGAATGGGGAATAAATAAATGCTTCTCAAAATGAACCTTCAGCAAGCTTATAGTCTCCAAAGCGGGGAGACCATCTCCAATGGGGAGAACGCTCACTAACATATAACTCCTGGTCAGATACCGGTATTTCGAAACCTGATTGTTTCTCCTCAGTGACCGCGGAAAGTGGTAATTTGACTCCTCTGCCTTTTCGGTTTTAAGAGAATGCTATACCAGAAAAAGGCTGGTGTGCAATACCATAGTATGTTTGTTGAGTTTTCAAAAAAAAAAAAACAACTAAAGTGCCACCTAAGAAGCAAAAGAAAATCATGAAAGAGCAAAACAAGCTACATTTTCTTGTGAAAAGTAAAAAATATAAAAAGATAACCTCTTAAGACACAAGTGCTGAGGGCCAGTTCTTGGAATGAATCCGCAAGGGACTAAATTACAATGAAACAATAAATTCCAAGGATAAGTACTGAGCACCATTCCAGCAACTTACAGAGCAGCTAGGTGTTGCAATGACTGCAAGAAATATTGAATTATAAACAAAGCTTGCTCTTATGTCTCAGATTATAGAAATAGGGGGGTGACAAGCCTTCATATCTGCAGTGGTAGATGATTCTGCCTAACTGACAGTATGTGCTTGAGTGGGTGAATGGGGAATAAATAAATGCTTCTCAAAATGAACCTTCAGCAAGCTTATAGTCTCCAAAGCGGGAGACCATCTCCAATGGGGAGAAAGCTCACTAACATATAACTCCTGGTCAGATACCGGTATTTCGAAACCTGATGTGTTTCTCCTCAGTGACCGCGGAAAGTGGTAATTGACTCCTCTCTGCCTTTTCGGTTTTAAGAAGAATGCTATACCAGAAATAGGCTGGTGTGCAATACCATAGTATGTTTGTGAGTTTTCAAATAAAAAAAACTACAACTAAAGGTGCCACCTAAGAAGCAAAAGAAAATCATGAAAGAGCAAAAACAAGCTACATTTTCTTGTGAAAAGTAAAAAAAATATAAAAAAGATAACCTCTTAAGACACAAGTGCTGAGGGCCAGTTCTTGGAATGAATCCACAAGGGACTAAATTACAATGTCGAAATACCGGTATCTGACCAGGAGTTATATGTTAGTGAGCGTTTCGCCCCATTGGAGATGGTCTCCCGCTTTGGAGACTATAAGCTTGCTGAAGGTTCATTTGAGAGAAGCATTTATTTATTCCCCATTCACCCACTCAAGCACATACTGTCAGTTAGGCAGAATCATCTACCACTGCAGATATGAAGGCTTGTCACCCCCCTATTTCTATAATCTGAGACATAAGAGCAAGCTTTGTTTATAATTCAATATTTCTTGCAGTCACTGCAACACCTAGCTGCTCTGTAAGTTGCTGGAATGGTGCTCAGTACTTATCCTTGGAATTTATTGTTTTCATTGTAATTAGTCCCTTGCGGATTCATTCCAAGAACTGGCCCTCAGCACTTGTGTCTTAAGAGGTTATCTTTTTATATTTTTTACTTTTCACAAGAAAATAGCTTGTTTTGCTCTTTCATGATTTTCTTTTTGCTTCTTAGGTGGCACCTTTAGTTTTTTTTATTTGAAAACTCAACAAACATACTATGGTATTGCACACCAGCCTTTTTCTGGTATAGCATTCTTCTTAAAACCGAAAAGGCAGAGGAGTCAAATTACCACTTTCCGCGGTCACTGAGGAGAAAAACAATCAGGTTTCGAAATACCGGTATCTGACCAGGAGTTATATGTTAGTGAGCGTTCTCCCCATTGGAGATGGTCTCCCGCTTTGGAGACTATAAGCTTGCTGAAGGTTCATTTTGAGAAGCATTTATTTATTCCCCATTCACCCACTCAAGCACATACTGTCAGTTAGGCAGAATCATCTACCACTGCAGATATGAAGGCTTGTCACCCCCCTA
>JADBJO010009058.1:7500-10000 GCA_016801955.1 Conus betulinus | reverse complement strand
GTCCGGGAAACGTTTTCTTCTGCCCCCCCCCCCCCCCCCCCCCCCCCTTCCCAACTTTGCGCTTGCCCTGACTCAGTTCTCGTACAGCAGTTGTTTCGGCAGTCGACTATCTGCCATTCTGACGATGTGGCCAGCCCATCTGGCATGGGATTTCTGAAGGAGAGTCTAGATGCTGGGGATGCTGGATCTTTCCATGACCTCAGTGTCTGGGACTTTGTCCTGCCGCTTGATGTGTAGTAGTTCTTCCCATGTACTCAGTTGTTCATTCGTATTTTCTTTCTTTCAGTTCACGCTCTACATCTACATGTCATCCATACCAAGGGCAAGCCTAGCCTTTTCTTTCGAAAGTTGGTGATCGTATTTTAAGTTTGTGCTAGTATAGTATGCGTGCGTTCAGATACGGAATCTTGGTTTATAGTCTTATTCGAAGGACTTTTTGCCCAGTGGTGTCAGAACTAATGTCATCACCGGAGGAGAAACTCCCCTTGTCCTGAAACGGCTCAGCGAGGATTCGAACTCGCAGTCCTAGGATCATCAGAACCACGAGTAGGAAGTTGGTAGAACTGAGCTATTCTGGTCCCCAGCTATGGAAAGTGGCGATGTGATTAATGTAATCAATGATTTGTAGGTGTTTGACATGTAGTGCTGTTTTGTCTACCTGCTAATTAGAGCATTGGTTTGTCATGGTACCTCTGTGATAATTCAAACTTACATCCGATGGATTTAAATTTCTGTAATTTCTAGGGAAACACACACATACACACACACACACACACACACACACACACACACTCATACTCTCTCTCTCTCTCTCTCTATCTCTCTCTCTCTCTCTCTCTCTCTCTCTCTCTCTCTCTCTCAAAAACGGGATTTCCACCACATTTCCCTCCCCCTCAACAAAAAAAGGTAATGAGGCGGCCTCGTGGATAGCACTCTCGCCCAGGTTTGCGAGGGTCTACGGTTCAAAGAGCTGGTTCACTTGTTTATCTATCCTGCCTCTTTCCGCCACACCTTGATAATAACCTTCAGAGGTAAGGGACAGCCGAGGACCCGTGTGTGCATCTCTAGCGCTTTGCGCATGACAAGGAACCTACGGCAAGACAAGGGAGTTAATTCTCGCTGCACCGAGTAGAAAGTGTTATTTTCTCAGTGGGTAGACGTCAACAGCGCAAACAAAGGACGGAACGCGGAAGGCGAGGGCCCACACGCTCTCTATGACGCAAGAAAGAGCAGGTAAGTCATAGTTTACATGGGAAAAACTGTGCCGCCAAAAGAACCTTCCGTTTGTCTTGCCCGAGGAAGGGCGCAAGGGGTCGAATTGCGTAGTAGAGTTTGCTTTGTAATTTGGTGGTGTATTTGGCGGCGCAGCAATTCTCTCTCTCTCTCTCATTAAAAAAAAATCTTGTTTCAATTTCCGTCCGCAGTTACCTTACTTTGAAGCTCATCAAGGGCATACAACAGCCTGGTTAAAATGAGCCACGTCCGGGGAGGTAGTATTTCCGGAAGCATCTCGTTATGCCCTTTCCCGTTTAGCACTCCTCATTGTCTTACTCTGTTCTCCTGTCCCCTGCTTTTCGTAAAGAACAAATGAGTGGATAGGTCAAACCCGTAAAAGGTGACTTCCATGGATTCGGCCACGTCCGTTGGGATGAGAGAGATAACGCTGCGTACAGCCCAGCCGACCACAAAGGGCCATATCTGGGTTGTCACCGTGTACAAAATGAACTCTCAAATCAGATTATTTGCACACACACACACACACACACACACACACACACACACACACACACACATGCACGCACGCACACACACACACACACACACACACACACACACACACACACACACACACACACACACATAGACACAGACACAGACAAGATACACATCTTCTAAAACATAATCTGGAATTTCGTTGAAACTTTTCTTCTGTGAAATCTTAGATCAGATGAAAGATGTTGATCTTTTTCAAAAAAAAAAAAAAAAAAAAAAAAAAAAAGCTCAATCAAGTGGGACATCTCAGAACAGGGTTTTCATGGAGTCTGCTGTAAAGTGTGTATATCTCACATCATGCAAGTCCCAACACTCTAAAAGAATATGTTTCACTGTGAGTGGTACATGACATGGAATGCACCACGGAGCTTCTTCACCTTTTAAAAGATAAGACTGGGTGTTGAGGAGTGGCCTGTGTACAAACGGCACAAGACTTTCTTCCTTACGGCCGCCCCCTGGAACATGGTTATAAACTCTTTCAGGTTAGGACGGATTTGGAACAGTTTGTATTCCGTCTGCGAGTTCCATTCCGCTTGCCAGAATTTTTTTTTTTACATAAGCCTGAGCTTTGGGTTTCAGATCGGTGCTACGGATAGAGAATCTGCTCAACTCTTTCTGTGTGGCACTCTTAGAAGTTGATCAGCCACCTAACTGCCTCAAATGCCTACATGACTGGGAACCTAAGCAAAAAATATGTTGCATTCCTTAAATTTCAGAACGGTGTGTT
>JADBJO010009058.1:0-2500 GCA_016801955.1 Conus betulinus | reverse complement strand
CAACGACATTAGCAAAGAAAAGTAATTTTGAGAAATTGTGCTCGCTGAACGACACGTAGTAAACAAGATAAAAGTGATCATGCTAGCTGAACGAGACGTAGTGAACACTGTAAAAAAAAAAAAAAGAAAAAGAAAAAAAAGTAGATAACGTGTTCGCTGAACGACATGTAGTAAACAGAGTCAAAATAATGCACGTCAAACATGTAGTAAACAGAGTCAAAAATAATGCACGCCGAACGACATGTAGAAAGATAAACAAACGAGTCAAAAAAAGAATTTAACGCCACGAACGACATGTAGTAAACAGAGTAAAAATAATGCACGCCGAACGACATGTAGTAAACAGAGGTAAAAATAATGCACGCCGAACGACATGTAGTAAACAGAGGTAAAAAAATAATGCACGCCGAACGACAAGTAGTAAACAGAGGTAAAAAAAAATAATGCACGCCGAACGACATGTAGTAAACAGAGGTAAAAAATAATGCACGCCGAACGACATGTAGTAAACAGAGGTAAAAAATAATGCACGCCGACAAGTAACGACATGTAGTAAACAGAGGTAAAAATAATGCACGCCGAAAGACATGTAGTAAACAGAGGTAAAAATAATGCACACCGCACGACATGTAGTAAACAGAGGTAAAAATAATGCACGCCGAAAACATGTAGTAAAAGAGGTAAAAATATGCACGCCGAACGACATGTAGTAAATAGAGGTAAAAATAATGCACGCCGAACGACATTTAGTAAGCAGAGTTTAAAACAATGCACGCCGAACGACATGCAGCAGAAACAAGAGTTTTGCAGAAAAAATAGAAAAAATGCTCGCTAAATACACACGTAAGGGAACATAAATAAAACGGAGAGCGCTGATTAAATGGCACATTTAGTAAATATAATTTTTTTTTTTAAATGTTCGATTAACAACTGCTATGACAAAAAACAGATAAAAGTAGTGCTTTGTGAATGATACACTGACTAAACGCATTTCAATGGAAAGTTTAATTAAAAAAAAAAAAAAAAAGCAAGCAATCCAGCAGATCTTTTTTTTAATTAAAAAAAAAAAAAGCACTAACAGCGACGTTACAGTCAGCAAAGAATCCCCCCCCAAGCTCGATTACAAAGACTTCCGCGAGGGCTGATACGCTTTTTTTTTTTTCTTTTTAATCAGTTGCTGATATTTGCTCGTGAGGTCAGGCCATCACCCCCCCCCCACCACCACCACCACCACCACCACCACTCGTTCCCCGCCTCTCAACCCACCCCCACACCTCCACCCCCATCCCCCACACCTACCTGTAAGACACAAAAACTAGACTTTTCACATTCCGCACAAAATTTCATCTCGGAGATTCATTTCTTTTTCTTCTATATTCTGGAGAAAAAAACGTAACTCAAACAGATTCGACCCCAAACGTTTTCGAACTCAATCAGCCGCGAAAAAAAAAAAAAAAAAAGACCACCAGATATTTGTATACAAAGAAGGCGCAAATAGAGCTTCACGAAAACACCTCCGGAGAAACGGGGGCATTTCTGAGAGAAGAGTGACCATGGTGTATGTTTGCCTGGTAGGGGAGATAATTTTACTGACCACTGCACCATATACAACCGAAATGGACCACTTCCCCGTCTCTCTCTGTCTCTCTCTCTGTCTCTCTCTCTCTGTCTCTCTCTGTCTTTGTCTCTCTCTCTCTCTCTCTGCGTCTTTGTTTGTCTGTCTGTCTGTCTGTCTGTCTCTGTCTGTCTCTGTCTGTCTGTCCTCTCTGTCTCTGTCTCTGTCTCTCTCTCTCTCTCTCTCTCTCTCTGCGCGCGCGCGCGTGTGGACGGGGGGTAATATAGGGAAAGAACCTGGAAAATGAAGGGAGAATGCGACGGAAGGTGGGGAGGGAAGGAGGGGGGGTAGTAGGAAGAGAGGTGAGGGAGGGAGGGGTTACAGAGGGAGGGAGGAGCAATGGAGGGAAGGGGGCGTGGCCCATGTGATGACCTCTGCCTATTTGTGCATAAGGTAAGAGGGGTGGTGGGTGGTGGTGGTGGTGGTGGTAGTTAGTGATGACCGCGGGCGGACAGCGAAAGGGCTGGGTAGGGGGTCAGCTGAGGGGGGGGGGGGAGGGAGAAGGGGTGGAGGTTTGGGTAGTGAAGGCTGGAGTGGGGGAGGGGGTGGTGGCGGTAGGGGTGAGTGGGAGTGTGAAGGGGGTGAGTGGTGTGTGTGTGTGTGTGTGTGTGTGTGTGTGTGTGTGTGTGTGTGTGTGTGTGTATGTGTGTGGGCCGTAATGGGTTACTGTGTATAAGTTACAGGCGGAGTAATATATCGCTATTTGCCGGATTGTCCACCTGGTCAGCTGTTCATTTTCTTTTCCTCCGTGAGGCTTTGGAGGTGGGAGGGAGGGGAATAACGAACGATACGCCGGAGGCCAGAGAGCCGAGAGAGAGAGAGAGAGAGAGAGAGAGAGAGAGAGAGAGAGAGAGAGAGAGAGAGAGAGAGAAATACTGATGGGAG
>JADBJO010009057.1:76948-88177 GCA_016801955.1 Conus betulinus | reverse complement strand
CGAGAGGAGCGAGCGCTCGAAACGGACTGTCAGATTTGAAACTTCCTTTTACCATCTATTTTTAACAGATATATATTATATATTTTTTTTTGAATAAACTTCTTTTCCATATATATATAGGTAAAAGAAGTTTTAAAATCAACAGATCTGTTTCGAGCGCTGGCTCTCCTCAGGATGGTTTTGGGTCGCCTACTGCCGGTGTTATATGGCCTAATGTGATTTTCCAGGATATGTTATAGTTTATTTTTTTTTGTCTTTAAGTCTCCAAATATATTTGCTCAGTTCTGTTTGGTTTTTGTATTTTACTTTGTTGAATGACTGTTTATGGTTTGCATATCTGGTTTTGAAGTGATTTTCAGTGATCCCTATGTATGTTTCTTTTTTTCATTTTCTGATGTCACAGTGGCTGGGTACAAATGTTGTTATAGAGGCATTGTTGCTTAAGGGACACTGTTCTTTTGTAGTACAATTGCAGGATTTCCTTTCTTCACCCTTCTTTGCTGTGTTGCTTTTCATTTGTTGGATGAATCAATTATATTTTTAAGGTTAGGCATGCATGAATATGATAGTTTGATGGTGTTCTTGTTGAATTTTGGACAATTTGTGTTCTTTTGGGAAGGATGCTGTCAGAATTTTAAAAATCTTTCCCTACGTTTGTTTTTTACTCGTCCATCATATGGAGGGTTGTACCATGTGATTTTTTTCCTTTTCCTGCTTTTTTTTTGTTTTTGTTCATGTTGTTATCTGGGTTGTATTGTAGTTTGTAGCTGTAACCACTTTTTTGCAATGCCTCTTGGTATTCTGCTGCTGCGTTGTTGAATACTCTTTCATTATGTGACAGATTAGATAATCTCTTGTTTATGCCATTGGGTATGGTTTTTAGTATAGATGGTGGGTGGTTGCTATTGATGTTTACATAAAAATGGAGTGTCATTAGGTTTCTTGTATGGTTTATATATGTAGTTGTTGAGGTCAAGTGTTATGTCTAAGTAGTTCACTACCTTTTTGTTTGCTTCGATGGTGATTAAGTTATGGTTTTGGAAAATTTTGCATAGTTCTTTTTTTCTTGTTTTCAATGGTTCTTGGATTGTTGTTTAGCGCGGCGAGGCCGTCGTCTCTGTATAGTCCGACTTGCTTTCCGAGTTGTTTTTGGATGTTGGATAGCATGAACAGTCCGACCAGTTCGCATGTTTCGGCACCGTCATACGATCCCATGGTCACATCAAATGTTGAGTTTCTGTTCGTTTTCTTGATCCATGTTTCATTCTGCTGTGTAGAGTAAAGTTTTCTTGGTGTGGAGAATGATTTCCATTTCTGACCCTGTTATGTCTGTGTGTTTATTAGCAAATTTCAGAGCTTTAGTGAGTAGCTCTTCATCTATGGATGGGTAGAAGTCTACTATGTCGAATGTGATGAATACTGTGTTCTTCTTTGTTAAGATTTTTGAAACCATTGGATAACTTCATATGTGTTCTTCCAGAGGTTGTATTCCGTGTTTGATTTTATGTTTTTTATGGCTTTTTCTAGGATTTTCTTACTTATTTTGCCCAGTTCAGATTTAGATGGGTTTATTAGTCTACATGTTGGGTTGTTGTGGAAATTGGGTTTATGGTCTTTAAGAGTTATGAAGGCTTCTTTTATTGCTGTTGTTTCTTTCTACCCTGTCACCTAGATCCATGTGGTGTATGAGTTCTTTTTCTTTTTTTTTTCGGATGTTGTTGTGTATGGTTTTATCAGCTTTTTTGTAGTTTTACTTTATTTCTTAGTTCAAATTTTCGGCTTTTTCAGCCTTCATCAGGAATCTGCACATTCGAAAACAATAAGCAATCACACCATTGGCGCTCCATCCATTTTACACTTCTAAATTTCTATTGTTCCTTTCACATACACAGTCAAGTATGCACCACCCAACACACACACACACACACACACACACACACACACACACACACACACACACACACACACACGCACGCGCGCACGCGCGCGCGCGCACGCCACGCACGGACTCACACACGCACACGAACACACACACACACACACACACACACACACACACACACACACACACACACAATGCCATCATGATAAAGTGTTATACATCAAGATTTTTTTCTGACTCGAGACTACAATATACATATTCTAACGAATCCCACACATAAAAGTCCATTCATCAGTTGTTATGATAGTAGTTGCTGCAACGTCTGTATCCATTACAACTTTGGTCACACCTAACCCAGAGGGGAGGGATGCAAGTATCTCTGAAGGCCGGCGTAGTATTACGAAATTGGGGGGGGGGGGGGGGGGGGGGGGGGGGGGGGCGGCATAGAGAATGGAGGGTGTCAAAACGAAATGATCTGGGTGTGGAAGGGGAAAGAAAGTAAGAAAAAGGGGGGGGGGGGGGGGGGGGGGGGGGGGGGGGGTGCGGCAGGAAGAGCAACAGGGACCCTATCTCAAACATTACTCGTCATAGACGATGTTCGTCTACTCTCACACCCACACGCACACACGCACGCACGCACACACGCACGCACGCACGCACGCACGCACGCACCCCCCCCCGCACCCCCCGCGTCTGCACACATTTGTACGCTTACACATGCACATGTATGCACCTGCACCACCAACACCAATCCTACCCAAAACTGTTGAGCCGTTTGACTCAGGGGCTCATAACATAGTGTTGCTAGATGGAGATCACCATTTTCCTTTTGTCAGCCCCTGTTACCACTACTAAGAGCACCACATTTACCATCTCCTTCCGTACTAGTAGTCGTTGTACATAACACAACCAGTCTCACAAACAGTAAAATAATTATTGAATAGTATATACTATGACTAAACCTGCTACCAGTATTACTCTCATTATCAAACGCTACTGTGACCATCCCCTACTTCCTGAGTTTACTAAACTTTAGATAACTCTGTGGCAATTCCTTGAAAGTTTATAAGCTTTACTTTTCAGTAAAAAGTACACGACATTATGAACTTACTTACCCCTGTGCACAGGTCAGCTCTGTCTTTTCTCAAAACATATCACTGCCTAAAGACAATAAGATGGGGCAAATCAAAAAACAAAAAAAAACAGCTGAGTACATGTTCTTAGCTTGACTAGGTGCACTGGCCATCATCCTAGACATGGGTTGTAAAATCTACTCAAATGTTTTACGCTGACCAACCCCCCCCCCCCCCCCCCCCCCCCCCCCCCCCCCCCCCCCCCCCCCCCCCCCCAATAATGACACAGAAAACCTGCCTTCGATTTTTGGTAAGTTCGGAAAAAATTAAGACAGACACCAATCACAACTCCAACTTTAACGACTATCTAACCCCTTCAATTCCGAAATTAATAACATATCAACTCACGTGACATTGTGACAAAAGGAACATGGTGATCTCCATCTAGCAACACTATGTTATGAGCCCCTGAGTCAAACGGCTCAACAGTTTGGGTAGGATTGGTGTTGGTGGTGCAGGTGCATACATGTGCATGTGTAAGCGTACAAATGTGTGCAGACGCGGGGGTGCGGGGGTGAGCGCGTGCGTGCGTGCGTGCGTGTGTGTGTGCGTTTGACACCCCCCTCCTCTACGTTGTTTTTGCCGCCCCCCCCCCCCCCCCCCCCCCCCCCCCCCCCATTTCGTAATACTACGCCGGCCTTCAGAGATACTTGCATCCCTCCCCTCTGGGTTAGGTGTGACCAAAGTTGTAATGGATACAGACGTTGCAGCAACTACTATCATAATAACTGATGAATGGACTTTATGTGTGGGATTCGTTAGAATATGTATATTGTAGTCTCGAGTCAGAAAAAAATCTTGATGTATAACACTTTATCATGATGGCATTGTGTGTGTGTGTGTGTGTGTGTGTGTGTGTGTGTGTGTGTGTGTGTGTGTGTGTGTGTGTGTGCGTGTGTGCGTGTGTGTGTGCGCGCGCGCGCGCGCGTGCGTGCGTCCGTGCGTGCGTGTGTGTGTGTGTGTGTGTGTGTGCGTGTGTGTGTGTGTGTGTGTGTGTGTGTGTGTGTGTGTGTGTGTGTGTGTGTGTGTGTGTGTGTGTGTGTGTGGTTTGCTGGGTGGTGCATACTTGACTGTGTATGTGAAAGGAACAATGGAAATTTAGAAGTGTAAAATGGATGGGAGCGCCAATGGTGTGATTGCTTATTGTTTTTCGAATGTGCAGATTCCTGATGAAGGCTGAAAAGCCGAAAATTTGAACTATATATATATACATACAATAAAACAATAAATTCCAAGGATAAGTACCGAGCACCATTCCAGTAACTTTCAGAGCAGCTAGGTGTTGCAATGACTGCAAGAAATATTGGATTATAAACAAAGCTTGCTCTTATGTCTCAGATTGTAGAAATAGGGGGGTGATAAGCCTTCATATCTGCAGTGGTATATCTGCAGGTTTCGAAATATCGGTATCTGACCAGGAGTTATATGTTAGTGAGCTTCCTCCCCATTGGAGATGGTCTCCCGCTTCGGAGACTGTAAGCTTGCTGAAGGTTCATTTTGAAAAGCATTTATTATTCCCCATTCACCCACTCAAGCACATACTGTCAGTTAGGCAGAATCATCTACCACTGCAGATATGAAGGCTTATCACCCCCCTATTTCTACAATCTGAGACATAAGAGCAAGCTTTGTTTATAATCCAATATATATATATATATATATATATATATATAGAGAGAGAGAGAGAGAGAGAGAGAGAGTTGTAGCGCTGCTTTGCAAGGTCACACATTTTTCAACTGGTACTCAGTGACGTATGGACACGGTACCACACTCCACTAAGGCAAAGAGGTGTGTACTCCTCTTTAGCGAGGCCGGAACTGTGGCGTGTTGTGACGAGAGTACGGGGCCGGGCTGCGGCCCGGGGGTAGAGGGAGGGGGTGGGGATGACATAACATAGATGGGAGGGGAGATGAGTCTGACTCTTCCATACGTGAAGGTGTCCCTCGGAAAGCTGAAGCTGACCACGGAGTTGGCAGGGAAGATAAGGGCGTCGAACCCCGAAGGCCCTCCGCGTATGAATCACCATCTTGGCTGTCCTTGACGTGTTGTCGTTCTGCTGGTATCAGTGTCATGCTGGGTACCCACGCCCTGCAATTTCCGGGATCCAATCAACCCAGTGAAAAGAAAAGACTGGGGACACTTCTGTTCCCAATCAATGGATTAATGGAATACCTGTGGGCCTGCCTGTTCCAAGTTCTTCAAGTGTGTATCCAACCCTCGACGGACAAGAACTGGATGCTGTACCAAGAGGGATCTCTGTGTGTGTGTGTGTGGTGTGTGTGTGTGTGTGTGTGTGTGTGTGTGTGTGTGTGTGTGTGTGTGTGTGTGTGTGCGTGCGAGAGAGAGAGAGAGAGAGAGAGAGAGAGAGAGAGAGAGAGAGAGAGAGTCAACAAACTAGAACAGCTCTTGGTAGAGCGCGCAGACATCTGCCAAGGTCAAACAGATGCTGGATCGACCCCTTGATCCGGATCGACACTGCGAATCCACATCCAAATTTGACACGTTCGTCTTTGACCCACATTTAATATTTCCATCAAGATTCGTTAAGATCGGTGGAGCTGCTTTTTTTTTTTTCTTTTGTTCGAAACTCTTCCGAACAGAAATACCAAGCTAATCGACAGACAAAAAAAAAAAAAAAAAAAAAAAATGAAAGCATCCTCTTCATGGCGGAAGCTGCAAACGACAAAGTCAACAACAACAGAATGCAATCTGTTAACATCATCAAACCCAACGAACACGGAACAAATTTCCGGGGCCAGGTAAGGGCATGCCACCATGCCCTCTCACAGGGGAGATCACTGTAAAACAGCTGACATAATAACATCCCTTCACAGCGAGGGGAGAGCGGACGTGAAATCAAGACACTCATTGTGACACGAGAAGGACTTTTGTGATTTGACGTTGATAGGCTACACAGACATGAACATTTGACGTCAGTAGGTTTACAGACATGAACAGTTGACGTCGGTAGGTTTACAGACATGAACATTTGACGTCGATAGGTTTACAGACATGAACAGTTGACATCGATAGGTTTACAGACATGAACATTTGACGTCGGTACGTCGGTAGGTTTACAGACATGAACATTTAACGTCGATAGGTTTACAGACATGAACATTTGACGTCGATAGGTTTACAGACATGAACATTTGACGTCGATAGATTTACAGACATGAACATTTGACATCGATAGGTTTACAGACATGAACAGTTGACGTCGGTAGGTTTACAGACATGAACATTTGACGTCGATAGGTTTACAGACATGAACATTGACGTCGATAGGTTTAGAGACATGAACATTTGACATCGATAGGTTTACAGACATGAACAGTTGACCACACTGGGTTTGCAGATCAAGATGTACGTTTACATTGTTTGTTTGAACTATTTCACTGATTATTTGGCTTTGCAACCCAGTTGCAAAAACAACAGATTCACACAATACATAGAAAGGTACACACAACTGAGAAATGAACCGGAAAAAAAACACCGCACATACGCGCGCGCGCGCGCGCACACACACACACACGCACACACACACACACACACACACACACACACACACACGCACACGTACGCACGCACACACACGCGTACGAAAGCATACACACACACACACACACACACACACACACACACACACACACACACACGCACGCACGCACGCCACGCACGCACGCACGCACGCACGCGCACACACACACACACACACACACACACACACACACACAATGAAACACACGCAAGACACACACGCACGCACGCATACACGCACGTACGCACGCACGTGCTCAAAATCCCACAAGTGGTTTGCTCAGGTTATCAAATGTGTTTTGACTAGATGATCATTAAGGCAAGGAAGCCAAACACGATACAAGCAATTTCCAGATTGAAACCTTTCAACTGAAATGACAATGCTCTTAGACGATTTTCTTTATTCAGTTTTTACAAGATTTCCTCCCAGGAACTTGACTCCTGAAAAACTTAAGAAAATAAGTTTAAATCATCGTCCGTTTAAATTACAATCATTTTGGAAAAAAAAAATCCGACAATGAAAATATGACAGGATTTATAAGAAAAGAAACGAGATCTTTGAAAAAAGAGTGTTCATGGGTGGGTGGGTGGGGATGGGGGGGGGGGTGGGGTTGGGGAACTATGCTGGTCTGGTTCGATGACAGTTCCTGAACTTTTGTGTTCGTTATTCATATATTTACATAAATGCGCGCGCGCACACACACACACAACACACACACACACACACACACACACACACACACACGCACACACACACATACGCACGCACGCACGCACACACACACACACACACGCACGCAGACACGCACTCACGCGCGCGCAGACACGCACTCACGCGCGCGCGCGCGCGCATACACACACACACACACACACACACACACACACACACACACACAGAGGAACCTGTTCTCTGTTTGTTATACATGTACACACACTAGCGCGCGTATGCACACACATTACACACACGTACGCCCACACGCCCGCGTTCGCATGTGCGCACATACACACGGTTTGTTTCTGTTGGACACCGTTGTGTAGAGCATCTCGGGCGATGACGGATGTCTGAGTGCTGTCCAAGGGCAAGAACAACACGGCTGAAGCCAGGGACAACAACAAGAAAGGGTTCTGTCAAAACAAAGAGTTCAGTGGGTCCCGGGTGATGTCGGTTAAAAGTGTTGTGCTTCAACACCGTCTCCCCCCCCAACCCACCGCCTTCCCCTTCTTCTTCCTAATCTTCCGACCCTTCTGTGAAGCTGATCACACCCACTAGTTGTCCACCATCTCTCTCTCTCTCTCTCTCTCTCTCTCTCTCTCTCTCTCTCTCTCTCAGAGAAAAATAGGCACTGAAGCACAGACAATTTCAGAACGTGAACTCTATTGAACTAAAACAATTACTTGCAAACGAAAATGTGCGTATTACAAGTGATATTGCTATGTGTATTTATCATGCATTGAAAAAAGAAGAGAATTCGTTTCCCACACAGAATGAATAATTAGTTACCCACATAAATTAGCACTATTAGTGCATCGAAAAATATACTTTTGTTGTCATTTCTCTTTTTTCTCTTTATGTGTGCACTGCACCTCACATTGTTATAGGCCGGAGGCCTGAAACATGAAAATTATGTTCAATTGTTCAGTTGCTCTCTCTCTCTCCTCTCTCTCTCTCTCTCTCTCTCTCTCTCTCTGGCCTTCTTTCGGGAGTTCTGGTGGTAAAAGCTAGGGAGAGAGAGAGGGAGGGAGGCAGGATGGATGAAGACTTATCGACACAGGACGCCCGTTGCAAGAGTCCAGGTCAGCAGGCTGTACCGTACACTGCTGTACACTGCACGCTTTGACTGCTCTTTGTTCCAGGTGTCGTTGAGCCGAGGTGGACCACCTAATCACTAACGGAAGCAGTATATATATGAAATGTTGGGATGTCGTTGTACAACAGAGCGAACAGTGTAAACTAGTTGAAACCGATTGAGCGCAAATTACGAAAAATTGAAATTGGAAATGAAAATGAGGCAGGGAACAGTAAACAATAAACAGTAAACAAGTGGGGTAGTCTTTGCTCCCATAAGGAAACCTAACACAGAGTAACTTTTATTCAAGACTGGCATAGCCTTTTAAACTTGAATAAAGTCAGACAAATACAAAGACGAACAATCTAATAGTGGGGGAAAACAAGCGCAGGCCAACAACTAAATTGTCTTCATAGTAATGACTTGGCAAAACTTTGAACTTAAGGAGGGGGGGGGGGGGGGGGGGGGGGGGGGGGGGGGGGGTTGAAGATGTAAAAACTGGGAACATGAAATTAAGAAAAATATGAACACTCTTCACTGGCTGCATAAGGGAACCATCGCAATCCCTTTTTAAGGCAGATATATTTGTATTGCCTGCTCCGAGGCCTTTCGTCCGCTGGGTCGGAAACTCATCAGGGAGACACGGCTGGCTGTATCTGCGCTCCTGGCGTCAAATAGAGACACACCACAGTCCATAATACCGTGGTGTTCTCACCACCAAGGGTGCAAAAAGAATCCAATAGCACCCCCAAAGCAGCCAGCGAAGAGTAGTAAAGGAAACCAAACGAAAGTGTGGAGAGGAAAAAAGTTTGCTGAAAAACTACAGATATTATGCAAATAGTATAAAATGTAGGGGGCAATCTTTGAGCCTACGCTTGAGGATCCACCCAAGGATTTTAAAAGGCTATGCCAGTCTTGAATAAAAGTTACTCTGTGTTAGGTTTCTTATGGGAGCAAAGACTACCCCACTTGTTTACTGTTTATTGTTTACTGTTCCCTGCCTCATTTCATTTCCAATTTCGTTTTGATTAAATCGAGGTTACTTGTATTTGTTTCTGTCTGTCTTTGTGTTTGTCTTTTGATCTCCCTTGCATCCTTGGGTGGATCCTCAAGCGTAGGCTCAAAGATTGCCCCCTACATTTTATACTATTTGCATAATATCTGTAGTTTTTCAGCAACTTTTTTCCCAGTCCACACTTTCGTTTGGTTTCCTTTACTACTCTCTTCGCTGGCTGCTTTGGGGGTGCTATTGGATTCTTTTTTGCACCCTTGGTGGTGAGAACACCACGGTATTATGGACTGTGGTGTGTCTCTATTTGACGCCAGGAGCGCAGATACAGCCAGCCGTGTCTCCCTGATGAGTTTCCGACCCAGCGGACGAAAGGCCTCGGAGCAGGCAATACAAGCCTCGGAGCAGGCAATACAAATATATCTGCCTTTAAAAAGGATTGCGATGGTTTCCCTTATGCAGCCAGTGAAGAGTTTCATTTTCTTAATTTCATGTTCCAGTTTTTACATCTTCACCTGCTCCCCCCCCCCCCCCCCCCCCCCCCCCCCCCCCCCCCTCCTTAAGTTCAAAGTTTTGCCAAGTCATTACTATGAAGACAATTTAGTTGTTGGCCTGCGCTTGTTTTTCCCCACTATTAGATTGTTTCGTCTTTGTATTTGTCTGACTTTATTCAAGTTTAAAAGGCTGTGCCAGTCTTGAATAAAAGTTACTCAATGCATTTCGACCTCTTGGGTCTTCTTTAGGCGAAAACACAATATTTAGAACAGTGACAAGAAGAACATGTAGCCACTTAGCTGCGCTTCTCCTGTTCGTCTCCAAATTGAAAATGGCCGCCAGACGGAAACTAGGGGATTATGAGAGAAAGAGAGGGGATGGGGGGAGAGGAAAAAGGAAAAAAAGAAAGGGAGGGTTGTGAAACGATGGTAAATGAAATAAAGTAAATCAATTAATTTTTAAAAAAAAGGATTTTCTTTCCTTGGCGGTAACTAATCCCTCTCTTTTCAAATTTTGCTTCATTTTCCACCCTCAGTCATTGCTTTGAAACTTTACGAAAATTGTGTTCCAAAGTTATGTTGCAAGTTATGTTGATCATCTGTTTATTATCGCCATAAGATCAAATCCAACTGTGTAGACATAAGCGTTGGGATTTGTAGGTAAAATGTAAGCATCGTTAATTACCGCTGCCCTAATGTGACCCTCGTGGTCCACTGGGCTGTAAACATGGCAGGCTTGACTTGTTCATGACCTCCACCAAGGAGGTCATGTTTTCACCCCATGTCAGTGGGTCTGTTTGTTTGTCCGCGGGATGACGCAAAAACAACTCAACCGATTTGAACAAAAACATGGTAGAAAAGTTGACCGTAACCCAGGACAAAGACCCATGAAGCTTCGAGGCGGATCTGGTTCAAAAGCCGGATTGATGATCGTTCATCAAGAAGGTTGATTTTCAGCATGGCGTGTTGGAAAGAAGAATCACGTGGTCCACGGACGAACTGTTCGATTTGGGAGCAAAGCCACGGTGCAGATCCAATCACAGGACGAATCTGGGATCTGTTCGACCTTTGCGGAGGTCTGCGCTCTCTCCGACTGCGTTTCAGGTTCCTCCGTCCAGGACATTATGATCTAACCTGCGTCTGTTGGTTTGCTTGTTTGGATGCCGACAAGATCAGGCACAAACTATAGATCCGATTGTAAAGACTCTTGGTGGAAAGATCGAACTGTAACCCCGAGCACGAAGACATTCAGTTTGGGTGAGGATCTAGCTGACAAGGCTGATCGGAATTTGTTCAGCAGGATTACGCAAAACACACACACACACACACACACACACACACACACACACACACACACACACACACACACACACACACGCACGCA
>JADBJO010009057.1:29448-59448 GCA_016801955.1 Conus betulinus | reverse complement strand
ACACACACACACACACACACACACACACACACACGCACACACACACACATATATATATATATATATATATATATATATACATGCGCCCCCGTGTGCATGCACGCGTGCGTGCACTCACTCACACACACACACACACACACACACACACACACACACACACACACACACATTTTTATTGTGCAGTCTTTCCAAAGGAATCCTGACACCCCTCCCCGTCGCCACCACCAAATCCCACCCTACCCCTCTCCCCTGATTCCGAGGCTAATGTGTTTACTGGAGAGTGTTTTCCCTTGACCTGTGGCCATCTGGGAAGTGAAATGCATTGTGTTTTGCTGCACTGGACTGCATTATACTGCTTGGCATTGCAGTGCTCCGTATCCTAGTGTATCCGTTCGTGTTGTAGTGCTATAGCAGTGGCATTATCCCATCATAAAGCATGTAGCAAATTGGGTTGTATTTGCCTTACATTGCAGTTATTTATTTATTTCATTGTTGTTTCTAGTCTCTTCAACTGCAGTCTGTCACTCTGGATTGTATTGTGTTGGACTGTATCCAGTTGAAGGCTATAAGATTTGTATGGAATTAGATCGCGTTGTATTTTTTTTTTTCCCAAGTGAAATCTGTTCTTCGAGTCTTATTGAATGACTTTGTTGTAGTCGATTGAAATAGATTGAATTCGATCGTACCCGATTGAAATTGATTGGATTCGATTGAACTCGATTTACTTACCTTGTATTATATTGTATTGTGTTGTATTGTTGTGTATTATGTTGTATTGCATTTCATTACATTGCTTTAAATTGTATTCAAGTGAAGTGTCATTTTGTATTATATATTGCATTCTGTTTTATGAATTGAAATGAGTTTTTTTGTTTTTTTTTTTTTTTGTTGTCGTTTTTTTTTTTTTTGCAGTATACTGTATAGCATCTCATGTTGTATTTGACAGAAATTCGTTACTTTGCATTGAATTTCATTATTTGATGCTGTATTCAACTCAAGTTTGTTACTTCCTGTCGTATTACTTTGCATTGCCTCACATGGGAGTAATATTCATTCCTTTGCATTGTAATGTACTGCTTTATTTTCTATTCCATTAAAGCGTTTTCTTTTGTATTGTATTGCGGTGAGTTGTGTTCAGTTTAAATCTGTTGTTTTGTATTGCATTGCAATGTATTGTATTCTATGGAAATAGGTTAATTTGCATTGAATTATTCTGCATTTTGCGAGAAATTAATTTGTGGTCACACACATTCACAGCAAATAAAACAATAATTTAGTCACATTACCCATTTTCTCACATATGACATACATTCATATATAAAGAATTTTGGATTTCAATTAAACATCTCCTCGGTTCATAAAATCAATGGACAGGGGAATAAAACTTTGTTTAAATCTGACACTTCTGCATTTAACCGATCGATATCTTCGTCCTGACTGAAGAAGGTCATACTGATTTGCAAGAACGTGGGTCTGGTCACACGCAATCTTCTTCGCTTTACAAACAACACACGGCACCTGTACAGCTCACTCAGACTTTTTTGTCTCTCACCAACGTTCCTCCCACGTTCACCACTTTCTCAAGCACATTTCTGCTCTTCACAGTCAACCCACCATACCAACACATAAATGAGAAAGTTAGAACAGATTCCAAGAAGCATGAATAAAATGTCCGAGCCTCCGCTAGGCGCGGTATGCGTTATCGCCCTTTATCACACGGCGCTGTACAATATTGTCTGTGGAAGGTAAGCCTCCGCTAGGCGCAGTATGCATTATCGCCTTTTATCACACGGCGCTGTACAATATTATCTGTGGAAACCAAGCCTCCGCTAGTGCGGCATGAAGACCCACAGGACAACAAAGGGCGGTGTGAAGACGACCATAAAAGAACAGCTGCGCACTACGTCGCCGGATCAAATATCTGAAAACCAAGACCAGGACTCAAACCACTGTGCCAAGGACATGCACGCTGATTTAGTCACCTGAAAAAAAAAAAAAAAAAAAGCTGCACAGGCTGTCGATGCCAAATGCCAGGAAGTCAAATTGCAGGCGAGTGCAAGAGGGGAATGGAGGACAGTCGATGAGAAAGACACTCCACGAGCTGGACGCACTGTTGGGAAAGAGCGCGTGCTGGAGGACAGACGAGCCACATGTGGCGACGTTGTATACTGAACTGTTGAGGACGCCTTCGGCGTGAAGCAGCCAAAGATCAAGACACCTCCTAAAAAAAAATCCAGACGTCAGCGAGAGATTGATAATGTCCGTGAGAGAAAGTAGAATGTCAAGAAACAGACAGTTGAAGGCTGCTTCAGAAGCCGAGAAGAATGGGGTGCAGAAGCTGTGGGAAGGCCTGAACTCCACAACATAGTGCCCTCTGCCAGACAGAATCAGCATTAAGGAGAAGGAGAAAAAAAAGAGCAGAAAACTAAGATAGCTTCTTCAGAGACCGCCGTCTCTTCGCCTGCCTGGACACTATATTCGAGCAGCGCCACAATCGGGGGCACACACAGCGAACAAAGACACTCTTAAGCAGCATCCCAGGAAAATATTCGCCGACCTCCAGAGCAAAGTACCACTGAACATCCAGGACTTGCTGCGGGCCCACAGTGCCAAAACCAAAAGTTCAGTGACAAGCTACCAACACTGGGTAAAGTGGTTAAGAAACCCAGAGCCAAATGTTTTTGTGGAACTAACAGAATATCTTATCTTCTATATAAGAAAGGCACGATGTCTTCGAGTTGCTCCACAGATTAGTAAGATCAGCATGGAGGGATTGGAAGGTCAGCAACCAGTGGATGATCGCTGATGGAATTTTCATTCCCAAGGGGAAAACTCAATGGATGAAAGCCAGCTCAGAATAACATCACTTCTGAACGTTGAAGGCAAGTGTGCATTGTCACGGCAGCGACGCGGGCTAGGTCCCTCACAGAAAATGAGCATCTGGCTTCCTCAGTCCAGTAAAGAGGCATCCCTGGAGATTCTGGCTGTGTAAAACAACTATGATTTGGGAAGCAGTCCAAAGATCTAAGGCAGGGGAGAGGAACTTTGTCGCGTATGGCTCGATCTGGCGGTTGCGTATAGAACAGTTCCACAGAAGATGACTCAACTGGCCCACGAGATGTATCTTGTTCTGAAGAACATGATGAAGAAGTACTTCCATGGTTTCTTGATAAGGTTCCCCGTAAAGGAATATATAACAGATCGGATCAGTCCGGATGTTGGCGTAGCGATGGGCTGTGCAATTTCCTCAGTGCTGTTTTGTTGGCAATGGAGATTATCTTGAAAGCAACCATGAACCATACCAGTTCTGCAAACATCAGGAGTTGATACCAAACATACCCCCTCTAAAAGCATACACAGATGACTCAACAGAACGTCAGGCCAAAGATGAGAGACACAAAATACTGAAAGCAGTTACACAACATAGGTGCTCCATCGAAGATGAGTTTCAAAGCAAAGAATTGAAGAAGTCTTTCTATGCGCAAAGATTCAGTTGCTGGAACGGTTACGTTCACTGCAGCCAAACCCAGCTATTCCAACAGTGACATAACAACAAGTCTAGGGTAGTAGAAGGTGGTAAGATGAAACATGAAATATACACAGAGGGAAACCGAGCACACGGCAGAAGAAAGCCCCATGGTAGGGCAGTGCAGCCTGGCTGTCTGATACAAAGTCAGGTGTTTGCAGCTCATGCTGATCCCCAAGTTCCTCTGGCCTGTGCTGGCACACGGTGTCAGGTGTAGCACATCACAATCACTGTAGGCCAAAACCTGCAAACACACAGAGAGATGGCTATCCCACTGATCTCACTGTTGCTGCACTCTACACTCGCCAAGCACAGGTAAAGCTTCTCCTGAAATCCATCTTCGGGGAGTACGAAGTGGATAAAGCAGTCTGCTAACCATGCTTGAGGACTCGTGAAACAAGGTCAGTCCAGCCCAAGCAGAAGACTGACAGAAAACGAAAAGCGTAGGAGGCAGTGGGCATAGAAAGAAAACTCAGAATCATGATATACACAGGATGTACACAGGATGTACACTGACCAGTGGACAGGAGCTGGGGTCAACAGAAGTGAAACGTCTAGTAATGTTCACACAGATTTTGTGCTGTAATGTTCACACAGACTTATGCAGTAATGTTCACACAGATTTTGTGCTGTAAATGCTCCCTAGATGCTCCCAGGATTCACCGAAAGGGGGAGAGAATGATGAATCCATCGGTGCTCAACCAATCACGACTGCAAATCCCCAAACGGACTACGAACATGGACCAAATGGAATATCCATGTGTCTGTGGAAAGCGTTTCGCTACCACCCGTGGCATGAAGATCCACAGAACAAAGATGGGATGTGTGAAGACTCATCTGAATGAGCAGCAGCGCACTGCATCAGCAGATAAGACGTCGGAAGACCAAGGCCAGGATTTAAACCACAGTGCCAAGGACATCCACGCTGTTGGTTCGGATGAGGAATTTGCACAGACCCTCGATGCCAGGCGCCTGAAACTCAACCTGCCACGAGCAAACGAGACTGAAGATTGGGAGAAACTGGATGCAAAAATCGTCCAAAGATTCGATGCACTGATAGGGAAAAGCACCCTGGAACACAAACTAGCCACATATGGGGACATTGTGTATGCCACATGTAGAGACGCCTATGGAGCAAAACTACCCAAAGAGAAAACACCTCCAAAGAAATCCAGACGCCAAGAAGAGATGGACAAGATCAGGGTCCAAAAGAAAAACCTCAAGAAGCAAATGAAGACTGCTCTGCCAGCTGAAAAACAAGGCTTGGAAAAACTCTGGGAAGACCTGAAAGCAAAACACAGCGCCCTCAGCAAAGCGGAATCTGCGAGGAAGAGGAAAAGCAAAAAGAAGAAGACACACAGAGCGTTTCTTCAGAGACCCCTTCCAGTTTGCCAGAACTCTGTTCGAGCAGCCAAAATCTGGGACCCTAAGTGTGGACAAAGGAGTTCTTGAGCAGCATCTGAGAAAAACATACTCTGACTCACAGAGCAAAGCACCACTCGACATTCAAGGTCTGGTGTGGCCAACCAACCCTGAGGAACAGTTCAATGACAAGCCTCCAACGTTAGCGGAAATCAAGAAGGTGGTCGACAAAGCCAGAGCCAATCATCACCAGGGCCAAACGGAATACCTTACCAGCTGTACAAGAAATGTCCCAAGGTGCTGGAGTGGCTCCACAGGCTGCTGCGATCAGCTTGGAGAAATCAGAAGATCAGCGGCCAGTGGATGACGGCAGATGGTGTGTACATCCCCAAAGAGCAAAACTCAAGTGACATCAGCCAGTTCAGGCCAATATCACTACTGAACGTCGAAGGGAAATCTTCTTCTCTGTCATGGCAGCAAGGCTGACCAAGTACCTCATGGAAAACAAGTACTTGGATGTGTCAGTCCAGAAAGGTGGCATTCCAGGCGTGGCTGGCTGTGTAGGAACACGCCACAATGATCTGGGACGCAATCCAAAGAGCAAAAACAGAAAAGAGAGACCTGGACGTAGTGTGGCTCGACCTGGCAAACGCAAATGGATCTGTACCCCATGAGATGATACAGTTGGCTCTTAGATGTACCATGTGCCAAAGAACATCCGCGACATGCTCAAGAAGTACTTCAATGGCTTCTCAATGCGCTTCTCTACCAAGGAGTACACAACAGATTGGATCAACTTGGAAGTGGGCATTGCAATGGGCTGTGCCATTTCCCCAATACTGTTCGTGTTGGCAATGGAAGTCATCTTGAAAGCAGCAACAAACAACGCAAGACAAACAGACCTTGGCGATGGATACAAGATGCCCCCTCTCAAGGCCTTCATGGATGACACTACAGTGATTTCATCCAGAGAAGACGAGACACGTCACGTGCTGGAGAGGCTGGACGACATAGTTGCCTCATCCAGAATGAAGTTCAAGCCAAAGAAAATCACGGAGTCTCTCACTGAGGAAAGGAAAAGTGGCCGAATCTGTGGTCTTCAGTGTTGCCAACCAGACCATTCCACACAGTAACAGAAGAGCCAGTCAAGAGCCTTGGAAGATGGTATGATGATACGCTGAAAGACACACGAAGAGCAAAAGAAACCAAACAGATGTCGGAAGAAGGTTTGGAGACCATTGACCAGTGTGGGCTCCCTGGCAAATACAAGGTCTGGTGTCTGCAGTTCATGCTGATACCAAAGCTTCTATGGCCTCTGATGATATACGACATCTGCACCAGCAAAGTGGAGGCAATGGAATCCAAAATCAACAAGTTCACAAGGAAATGGCTTGGTGTCCCACCCTGTCTGACTGACATAGCGCTATACTGTCGCCAAGCAAAGCTGAAATTACCACTGAAATCCATCCTGGAGGAATATAAAGCAGGGAAGATCAGACTTCAAAGCATGCTGGAGGACTCAGGAGACAAGGTGGTTGAAGCAATCAAGCCCCAGCTGAAGACAGGCAGAAAATGGAAAGTTCAAGAGGCGATGGATTCTGCAAAAGAAAGTCTCAAGATCAGAGAAATAACAGGACACACACAGACCAACAGACAAGGACTGGGGGTGACCAAAACTGAATGGTGGTCAAAGGCCAAAGGAAAAGCCAAAAGAGACATGATGATTCAGGAGATGAGAAAAAGAAGAAGACCAACAAAGACTCCAAAAAGCAGTCCAGCAGAGCCAGCAAGGGCAATGGACAACGTGGGAGAATGCACTCCAAAGAAGTCTCACTTGGAATGACATTTGGCACATGGCCCCTCTCTCAGGATCAGCTTCATTCTCAGATCTGCATATGATCTTCTGCCTTCAAATGCAAACCTGGTGAAGTGGGGAAAACAGACGATCCTTCATGCCCCCTTGCCATGAAAAACAAACAGTGGAGCATGTCCTAAGCTCATGTAAAGTAGCCCTGGCTCAAGGAAGGTACACATGGAGGCAACCAAGTGCTCAAAGAGATTGTACAAGTAGTCTGGGCTAGTACCAACACCACAAAAGGGAAAATCAGGACTCCAAAAGCACCCGCAACATTCTTCACGGGCAGGAGGCAGCGAATCATGGCCAAGAACAACAGTGCCACTCGGAACATGCAGGCAGAGTCTGCTGGACGGGGCAGATGACTGGGAGTGCACAGCAGACCTCCCAGAATGGAATAGTCACCCAGAGATTATCAGCAAGAGTGGCATGAGACCAGACATAGTATTACACTCTCAGTCAACCAAGCAGCTGATCATGATCGAGCTCACGGTGCCATATGAGAACAGAATGGAGGCAGCTCAGATCTACAAGACTGAAAAGTATGCTGATCTGGCAAACAGCCTGAGGAGAGAAGGCTATCAGGTCAAAGTCCTCACTGCAGAAATTGGAGCTAGGGGGTTTTGTGGGAACGTCTGCATACAGCCTCATGAAACAGCTCTCAGTTGCAGGGAGGGAAAAAACCAAAGCCCTGAAAACAATGGCAGAAGCGGCAGAGAGGTGTGTTCAAGTTGGATCTGGTCAAGGAGGAACAAAAGTGAACTTCATAAGGCTTAACTTTCCTACAAATATCAGGTGTCCCTGTGGCTCAGTGGTTAGTGCGTGAGTCATTAAGTGGAAATGAGCATGTCCAGAAGGGCATGGGTTCGAATCCCAGTCATGGCTCATCCCAAGATGGGAAAAAAAAAAAAAAAAAAAAAAGGCCAGCAGAGGGACATCCGGAGTCATGAACCGGGTGTGGCCCAACCCCCCTAGAGTGTCAGGAGATAAGGGCCGAAACACTCGCTTGAAGGGGGCTTCTCTTCTGAGGACTCTCTGCTGCCACGCTCGACACGAGTTTCTTTCTACTTCACACAGATTTTGTGCTGTAATGTTCACACAGATTTGTGCAGTGATGTTCACACAGATTTTATGCAGTGATGTTCACACAGATTTTGTGCAGTGATGTTCACACAGATTTTATACAGTGATGTTCACACAGATTTTATGCAGTAATGTTCACACAGATTTTGTGCAGTAATGTTCACACAGACTTTATGCAGTAATGTTCACACAGATTTTGTGCTGTAATGTTCACACAGATTTTGTGCAGTAATGTTCACACAGATTTTATGCAGTGATGTTCACACAGATTTTATGCAGTAATGTTCACACAGACTTTATGCAGTAATGTTCACACAGACTTTATGCAGTAATGTTCACACAGATTTTGCATGGCGAGCGAGAGTCAAAGAAGAGAAAGAAAAAGGCAGTGGCAAACAATTGGAGGCTGGGGGCCCCACTAACAAGAAAAGAATATTAAGAGAGAGAGAGAGAGAGAGAGAGAGAGAGAGAGAGAGAGAGAGAGAGAGAGAGAGAATGTGTGGAAAAAATCTTGAGGTTGAACGACCCACATAAAGGAAAAGGAATGAAATGTGGATCAAAGACAAAAGAGTAAGCAAAGAGAGACGTGATGATACAGAACAGGAAGAAAGGAGGAAGGGGGTGCCAAGAGAATCCAGAGCGCAGCGCGGTGAGGCCGACACAGGCAGTGCACTGCCGTACAGCACGCACCCGATCGAAGCCTTAACGAAGAATAGCGCATGGCAGCGTAAAGATCAGCTTCATCTTCAGATCTGTGCTGTGAATGACCTGTTACCCTGGCATTCACACGTGGTGAAACACGAGGGATTCAGCTGACTCTTCTTTTCCGCTCTGTCAGGGCAAACAAACAGCAGAACGTTCACACGTGGTGAAACACGAGGGATTCCGCTGACTCTTCTTATCCGCTCTGTCAGGGCAAACAAACAGCAGAACGTCCTGAAAAACGTTCATGCAAAACTGTGTGCACACATAAAGGTACACAACGGAGACACAACCAAGTGCGTAAGGAGATTGCCCTTGCGACTAGCATTGCCGGAGAAAACGTTGCGCCACCAGAAGATCCAGCGACGACGTTCTACACAGCAGGTTTACTGCACGGAGTAGAGGACTGGACGCGCACAGCAGACCTCCCAGAACGGAAAACGAAAACTGTCCAGAAATCGTCAGGAAGGGTGGACCAAGACTGGATTTAGCATGTCACTCAGGGTCTTTTAAACAAAGGATTGTGAGTAAAGCCACTGTGACATAGGAAAGATGATCAGGGTGACAAGACTGAAAATTACGCCAGTGTAGCCAGCAGTCTGAGGGAATTTGACTTCTGAGCCGAAGTCCTCGCAGGAGAAGTTGGGTGCAAGCGAATCTGTGGGCTCCTCATCCTACGATCGCAGGAAACAGCATGCAGTGTCTGGGAAGAAGAGGACTAGAACCTTCAAGGCAATGCTGGCAGAGGCAGGGGAAAGAGTTCCCGCTGTGTATGGTCGGAGTGGAATAAAAGTCAACTTCACAAGGGTTGACTATTTCCCAAACTAGAACAGATATCTGATGGCGAAGTGGGTAAGATATGGTCCACCCATTGTGAAGGCGCTGGTTCCAGCCCTGGCGGTGCCAGGAAAAAAATTCTCACAGCAGAGGGGTGGTATCTGGAAATCATGACCTGGGTTCCGCCTGGTCCCCGTGGAGTGTAAGAGGTTCAGGGCTGTAACGCTTGTTGGGGTGGGGGTGGGGAGGGAAAGGAGGGAATGGGTTCCCTAGGGAAGGGAGGGAGGGGGGGTTCCTCTCTGAAGACCTGCTGTCAAGCTCTTGGGAGAGTTTTTCCTACTGTTGCTTTATGTGGTATTGCATTGTCTCCCTGAGCGTGATATTCTGGGTGTGATATGGAATGCGATTTATTCCCTTACCCCTCCGCACTTCCTCCTACCCTCCTCCTTTGTGGAGATTGCATCGCCACAGTCCAGTGCCACTGTTTTATTTTGTCTGTGGTGTGTTTGTGTTGTGTGTGTGTGTGTGTGTGTGTGTGTGTGTGTGTGTGTGTGTGTGTGTGCCTGCATGCGTGGGTGCATGCGTGCGTGCGTGCGTGCGTGCGTGGGTGGGTGTGGGTGTGTTGGGGGATATATTTGTTTTCTGCCTAATCAGTGTCAAATTTTTCATTGAAACTCCCCAGGTAGTTGTTTGGCTGCTATGGACTCTTGTTTCATCCCTCCTACCCATCGTCCTCCCATCGTTCCTCCTACTCGTTCCTCGACTCCAATCATATTCCCATTCTGTTTTGCCTTTAAGAAATGAAATTATAATGTACACCTACATGTTGAAACTAAAGAGGTCCACTTTAGATATATATATATATATATATATATATATATATATATATATATATATATATATATATATATATATATACAGAGACAGACAGACAGACAGAGAAAGAGATCCGTAATGAGTTGAACTTACATGAATATAAGAGCATCGTTGAAGAGGCAAATAGATGCAGTTTAAGCGACTATTGTCTAAACTAGAAGACTCTTTCTGTTGACGACTTCATGTAATGAAATGAAATATGTTTACAAATGTGTGTGTGTGTGTGTGTGTGTGTGTGTGTGTGTGTGTGTGTGTGTGCGCGCCAGCGCGCGCGCGCGTGCGTGCGTGTGTGTGTGCGCGTGCGTGCGTGCGTGCGTGCGTGTGTGTGTGTGTGTGTGTTGTGTGTGTGTGTGTGTGTGTGTGTGTTTCGCGAGCGCGTGACTTTGTTTCTACGTTTGTGCGTGAGTGTGTATGCGTGTGTAAGCGCAAGTGTGTGCGTGCGCAATTGCGGCACTTGTGGATGTTACATTTTTTGTTTTAAATGGATCCAGTTCCCCGATGTAAACAGTGTGTGTGTGTGTGTGTGTGTGTGTGTGTGTGTGTGTGTGTGTGTGTGTGTGTGTGTGTGCGAGTGCGCGCGCGCGCGCGCGCGCCAGCTGTTTTTTTTTTTTTTCTTAACTGTTATAAACGTTTTTTATCGCATGATTATTACTTAAATCAAAGCTGGAGCCAAATTGTTAATGTCAGCTAATTGTCTTGGTGAAGCGTATGTTGCCAGTATTGTGTCTCTTCAAAGACAATAAACTTTGACCCAAGTGTGTGACTCTTGAGTCCTCTTTTTGTCTGTGTACTTGCTGTCCCACCCTGAAGAAAACACTCTCATTGCACCGCTATACCCCTCATCACCCAGGTCCTATTCTCTCTCTGTCTCTCTCTCTCTCTCTCTCTCTCTCTCTCTCTCTTCTCTCTGTGTGTGTGTGTGTGTGTGTGTGTGCGCGCGCGCGCGCGCGTGTGTGTGTGTGTGTGTGTGTGTGTGTGTGTGTGTGTGTGTGTCAGTGTCAGAAATGGTGTCTGGGTGGGTTTGCCAAGGAAGACGTGTCAGTCAGAAGACAGGATATGAAAAGTCTCAACATGTTCCAAACACTCACACCACCCATACGGACAAAACATCAGCAGCATACAAAGAAATGTCAATAACGCCACTGAACTGTGAACAATAAACCTCTCACAATGCACCGCGAACCCACTCTCATCCAAAAGACGTTCGAACACGACAAAAGGCCTCAGGTACAAATTTAGCTCCTCTGCCAATACAATGTGGGAGAAAACCGGGGGGGGAGGGACATCTTGGGAGAAGTAAACAAACAACACAAGAAAAAACTACCCCGTGTTTAGAAGGATTAAGGGGAAATCTGAGATTTTTACCCCCAACCATAGAGACATATCAATCGGGAATCTTTACGCCAAGCCAACAATTAGAATGCTGATGCATTTGTACCATAGTGTTAAAATACTTTGGCTGTTTGGATTATCCCTGGAGTCTTTTAGCTAGGGTACGACAACAACAACAACAACAACAACAACAACAACAACTACTACAAGGGGAGGAGGGGGGCGTGCACAGGCCCACCAGTTCCCAATGGGTTAGAGGACATTGTAAGACATCCAAGCCCTCTACCGAAGGGGGGGGGGGGGGGGGGGGGGGGGGGCGGAGGGAGGCGGAGAAAGGGGGGGGGGGGGGGGGGGGGGGGTACGTGGGGGAGTACGTGAAAGAGGTCTGAAAGAAGATCACTACGAATTCCGTAGAGGAACTGTAAACAAATGTTTGTCACACTGAAAATCAGGTCGCTGGGGCTAATCATAACTTACCACCCCCTGGTGCCTAGATGGTCGTGCTTGTTGTGTCTGTTTACTCGGTATATTACCTTCTCCTTACTTTCAGGGGTTTTTTTTGTAATGTGGGAATAGTGCTGAATATTGAAAACAAATGTTGAAAGTATTGAGCCGCCAGATACTGCCACAAACATTGCAGTATCGATGCTGAGGGGAAAATATCCCAATTCAACGAACTCCCGAGGGAGCACGTGAAGGGTGAAAGGGGAATTGTACAGAACAACGTCAGAAAACTGACTGAAAATGAGTCCTAATTGCTCAAACAAAGTGACTAAAAATGAGTCCTAACTGCTCAAACAAAGTGACTAAAAATGAGGTTTAACTGCTCAAACAAAGTGACTGAAAATAAGTCCTAATTGCTCGAACAAAGTGACTGAAAATGACTCCTAATTACTCAAACACAGTGACTGAAAATGAGTCCTAATTGCTCAAAGGAACATATTACAGCCATGCGTAAAAATCCAAAACGAATGAAAGGGGGGAGGGGGGAGGGGGAGGGGGGGGTTACTCGACAGACAACAACACAACAAGAAGTAAGAGTCAGTCTGGATGGAGTAAGTCTCAAAGTACAATGTCTGCAGATCGTACCGAAACTTTGTACGCTGCACTTGATGCTTTGTACGCTGATGTTACGTATGTATTATGACTTTTTAATGCCAACAGTGCAACAACAAGTGTTCAATGACTTGTACACAATGAGGTGAACTGCTGTGGTACAGTGGCTAGTGTGCCGGGCTGCGGACTGTGCGTTCCTGGGTTCGGATCCCTTCAGGGGCGTCGACCCACGTTGTCCTCCATCCAGAGTCGTTGAGTGTGCTTTTAGTTCGGTGGGGAAGACTGGAATCAGAAGGCTGAGTTTGGTGCAATAAATTGAAACTTTTGGGGGGCAGTATTGCTCACTTTTAGGGATCAGCACTGCAGGTGTCTGGATTTCCCGGGCCAGTACATCTTATGAACTGAAGCGTAGAATGCTGTCTTGTTGTTCTCTCACATGGCACTCTACAGCGTCATCCTCATTCTCATTCATCATCATTGAAAAAGAAAATACCTTTAAATAAATCTCAATTATATTGCTTTTTTTTTTTTTGAAGTTTCGGTTCCCTTTTCCTTTCTGTAATCTGTCTTACTTCCCTCTCTATATGCCGAGGTGAATTCGTTCGGAAGTCTTCGATGTTGCAAGTTCACGGAGGGAGGGAGAGAGGGGAGTGGGTGCTAGAGAGGGAGGTGAAGCAAGAGGAGGGGAAATGCGGTTAGTTGAACATGCTGGCGCCCTCCGGAAAGGAGCGAGAGGGCAGAGTAGGGTTATTTGTGTTGGCTCCAGGACTAAGCACTCATTGTTGTCAGAAGAAGGCTTGACAGGTGGAGGGCGCTTACCAGGGGATGTTTCGCGCGAGTTACAGGACGGTACAAGTTGTTCAACTGGTGGAGAGTTGTCTTGTGTGTGTACATGTTTTCTGTTCCTCTTTGTCTCTGTCCCCCCCCTCCCCCCCCCCCCACCCCACCCACACACACCTTCCCCCCGTCTGTCTACATCTCTCCATCTTTGTCCGTCTGTTTGTCCACACGCACTCCGCCGCATCTCCACCCCATCACCTCTTCACCCCACCCCCCATGCGCGTGCGTGTATGTATATGTTCTCTCTCTCTCTCTCTCTCTCTCTCTCTCTCTCTCTCTCTCTCGCGCGTATGCGCCCGAGGGTGTGTGCGCACGCGTATGTGTGTGTGTCCTCTGTCTTTCTCGGTCTCTGTCTTTCTCTGTCACTGTCTCTCTCTCTCTCTCTCTCATCTGAATGTCTGGCACCCAGAACACCATGTAGAGGTCTGATGGAAAAGTGAAGAAAAGAAATCCGCCCTGGCCCTGTGCGCGAAGAAGAAGAAGAAGGAAGAGGAGGATGAAGAAGAGGAGGAGGAGGAGGAGGAGGAGGAGAAGAGAAAAATAGGGGAGGGGGAGGAGGGGGGGGGACAAGAAGAACAAGATCAAGGAGGAGGAGGAGACTGAAAAAAACGTGGAAGAAAAAAAAACAAAAACCAAAGAGGAGATGGAAAAAAGACGATGACGGATGAGGTGGGGGGAAGGCAAGAGAGGTGGAGATGAGAAGGAGAAGGAGAATGACGAGAAGGAGGAGGAGGAGGAAAAGAAACGCGATAAAAAAAAAAAAAAACAACTAAAAGACGACGACGACAACGACGACGACGACGACGACGAAGAAGAAGAAGAAAAAGAAAAAAAAAAAGAAGAAGAGGTAGAAGAATGCATAAACGAATCGATTACTCTATTCTGGAATACATTTCCCGCCCGCCAGTTCGTTTTACAATTGCTGTATTTCAACGCCTGTGAGCACACGATCTCCCTGTCTTTGCGCATAATTATAATATTTAAAAAGAGAGAGAGAGAGAGAGAAAATGTCGTTGAAAACCCACATTGGATTGATGATCTCTTCCTCCATCAACAAACAAGACTCATTCCTTACAGGAGCATTGCCTGACTAGTGCAGAAGTGATGGATGTGTACAACAATGTGACACACTGAACAGCTGGGGACGGTGAGGCTTATTGAACAAAGGCAGCAAAAACAGCACAGAGCAGAGAAATATTTAACTTTAAGTAAAGGCACCCCCCCCCCCCCCCCCCCATCCCCCTCCCGGCCTCTCGCCTTGATTTTTTTTTTTTTTTTTTAATGGATATCAAATGACTAAAGAATGCGGCACAATGAAAGCATTTTCACAATTATGCTCTCTCTGTCTCTGTCTCTCACACACAAAAACACACAACACACACACCACACACACACACACACACGTGCTCGCGCGCGCGCACACACACACTCTCTCTCTCTCTACGTATACATTTATACATATACATATATATATATATATATATATATAAATATATATATATATATATAAATATATATATATATATATACACACATACACAGAGAGAGACAGAGAGAGAGAAATACCCGGGCAGAAGGTCGGGTACATTCCGTAGAGGGAAGCCAGAGAGAAGGCTCTGATTGGTTAACGAAGGAAGGACCACATAGCAGCTTGGGTTCGAGTCCCACGTGAAAGATGTAAAATCATATACCACATGCACGTGTTTCACGTGGGGAGAGGGCCCCCCTGAGCCAACACAAGTAACAGAGAAATCGGACCACATAGTCTGGCCATATAAAATATGTGTCTTCTCTTTTCAACAGGCAAGGCAAAGAAGACAAAAAAAAAAAAACATAACCCGGGTCACGGTCAAACCTGGTCCGTCACACACACACACACACACACACACACACACACACACCACATATCTGTGTGTGTGTGTGTGTGTGTGTGTGTGTGTGTGTGTGTGTGTGTGTGTTTATGTGTGTGTATACATATATATGTATATAGATAGATAGATAGATATAAGTGGTCACAGATTCCCGGCTAGGAGGTCTGGGTTCGATTCCCATTAGAGCTATTTTTTTGTGGGATTTTTCTGCCCCAACCAGCTCCTAAACAGGATTGTGTTTGCTACGGGCTCAGCTGGGAAGACTGGAACCACACACAGTCGAGTTTCGTCCATTTAATGGATGCGTCTCTGAGAGTGTTGCTCAAATTTCCTGACCAACACTGCAGGTGTCTGTATCTCTCGGGCCTGGTTAAAACGCCGTGGCAAATTATAAAAGTAAGCGTAGAGTACAGCCCTGTCATGCATCCTCAGACTGGAGTGCAAATCCCCAACATCATCTTCGTCATCCTCATCCTCACTGACAAACGTTAAAGAATGTCTCACATTCTGTGGCCTCTCATGCCTACTGTCATGCTGACCTCGGTTTCAATGTCCTCTCTACGTCTATGGCCTTGGTTTGATTGTGTCAGGGTGACTGGCATCGGTAAAGTTTTGGCGACTGTCGTTGGATGGACGTGTTCGAACCCTCCGGAGGGAGAGCTCACTCACGCTGGCTCCACGACTAAGCAGTTATTGTCGTCAGTAGGGGGCTCAGAAGTTGGTGTCCTGCATATGTTAGATCAGAACAAGCGCCACTGAACACCACCGAAGAAGTGGCACGACAGCAGTGCAGTGTCTCCTCCGGTGGGTTGCCTCTTTACGACTTAACATAACAACACACCCAACCCACTTCCGATCAACGTCACATCCCTACAAGTCTCCACACGTTAAACGGAAACCTTTTCTTTTTTCACCTGCCACTTCGTCCAACGCTGTAACCAATGTTATATTGCTTCTTCTCCAAGTATTGACCCGAACGAGTGCCCATACTTGACTGTGAAAAGCTTTTAGTCGTCGCCTGTCTGCCTAAAGTTTGTAACATTCGATAACTCCGGGTGGCGGCGTTAGGGGTGACTGGGTGTTTACCGGGTACAGACTTCTCAGAGTTTCGGAGTTGCAGTATTTGGATTCTCTCTGTGGGAACTGGCTGCAGTAGGGAGACTGGTGGACTGCGGTGTCATCATTCTCTGTGGGACTGGCTGCAGTAGGGAGACTGGTGAACTGCGGTGTCATCATTCTCTGTGGGACTGCCTGCAGTAGGGAGACTGGTGAACTGCGGTGTCATCATTCTCTGAGGGAAGTGGCTGCAGTAGGGAGACTGGTCAACTGCGGTGTCATCATTCCCTGTGGGAAGTGGCTGCAGTAGGGAGACTGGTGAACTGCGGTGTCATCATTCCCTGTGGGAACTGGCTGCAATAGGGAGACTCTGGATTCTCTGTGGGAACTGGCTGCAGTAGGGAGACTGGTGAACTGCGGTGTCATCATTCCCTGTGGGAACTGGCTGCACTAGGGAGACTGGTGAACTGCGGTGTCATCTCTTGTTACACGCCTTCTTCTGAGGGACAACGACATTGGAGAGGTAGGATGTTTTTTTTAAACTGTTGTTTTTGTTTCGTGAAGTTTTTTTTTTTTTAATTGATGTGTATATACGCGCGTGCGTGTACTTGTGTGTATGAGCGCGCGCGCGCGCGCATGTGTATGTGTGTGTGTGTGTGTGTGTGTGTGTGTGTGTGTGTGCTCGCTTTTTTCATTGGTCCTAGCCCTCTCTCTCTCTCTCTCTCTCTCTCTCTCTCTCTCCTCTCTCTCTCTCTCTCTCTCTCTCTGACTACCCACCTCCTCGTTCACTGTGTCCCATTTCTGCATCTCTGTCACATGGATTCTGGATCCAGCAATGATTCTTTCTGCAAATTGTCACTCGTTTTTACACCCTATTTTGCCTCTAGTCTGTGATGTTTGTTTGTATGTCCGTCCATCCGTCCGTCCATCTGTGTGCGTGTGCGTGCGTGCGTGCATGCGTGCGCGCGCGCGCGCGCGCGTGTGTGTGTGTGTGCGTGTGTGTGTGTGTGGGGGGGGGGCGCGTGTGTGTGTGTGCGTGCGTGCGTGCGTGTGTGTGTGTGTGTGCGTGTGTGTGTGTGTGTGGTGCGCGCGCGCGCGCGTGTGTGCGTATGAGAGAGAGAGAGAGAGAGAGAGAGAGAGTGTGTGTGTGTGTGTGTGTGTCTCTCCCTCTCTCTCTCTGTCTCTCTTCTCCCTCCCTCCTTCCCTCACTCCTTTCTCTCTCTCTCTCTCTCTCTCTCTCTCTCTCTCTCTCTCTCTCTCTCTCTCTCTCTCCCTGTCTCCCATTTCTCCCTCCTTCCCTCCCTATCTCACTCATTCTCTCTCTCTGTCTCTGGCAACGATCAATGGGAACACACAAAAAAAAAAATGTCACTTTGGCCTTTGTGCCTCCCAAACACGTGCTGGGATTTTGTCCTGTTCCCTGAAGACGTCGTGACAAGCTTGCACCGTCCTCCAACACGTCTACTTTGTGAATTGATGCTTGAGGCAACGGTGTGACAGGGGAAAAAGAGTGGGGAGGGGTGGAGTGGGGTGTGTGTGCAGAATTGAAACAAAGAAAAAAGATGGATAGAAGAAGATGGAAATTGAGGGAGTTAGAGGGAAAGATGGATATACAGAAAAGAGGAGAGAGAACGAGAGAGAGAGAGAGAGAGAGAGAGAGAGAGAGAGAGAGAGTTTAACATTCTATGCAATGGTGCACTGGCAGATAACTTGTTCCCTGGCCAACCGCTGTAAGACAAAGAAAGGGGGTTGAGGTGGAGGGAGAGGACAATACAGGCGGGTGGAGGGGAGGACGTAAAGAGAGAGAGAGAGAGAGAGAGAGAGAGAGAGAGAGAGAGAGAGAGAGAGAGAGAGCAGGGAAGTAAACAGCGTTATTTGTCTGCACAAGAACAATGACCAAATTCGAATGAAACAAAAACAAATTTGCCTTTATGGCAGGAACCGAACAACACTGATACCCAGATAATGACAGTGGGGATGTGAAACGAAAGCGCAAACACCCACGCACGCACGCACGCACGCATGTACGCACGCACGAACGCGCATCTATATGAGATGACGGCGAATCAGATAGGCTCTTCGGAACTCTTCTGGTTACAAACACGAACTTAACGAACGTCAGATCCGTCCAATAAAGGCAGTTTTTTCTTTCAGCTACAAGACACCAGCGGTGAACATGCTCTTTTCATCTCTGAAGGTGAACCGAAAAGAAGGTACGAGTAACCTGCCCTTAAAGCGTAGCCACCACCACCACCACTACCCACCCCCCACCACGGCCTTCTCCACTCCCTCCCCTTTCATTGGTAAGGGCCACGCGGTCTTCTCCTCGGCTGCGAACACGCGTCATTGCGATCCACACAAAGCCCGATTCCAGCTTCAGTAAGCGCTGCACGTGTCATCGTCAGTGCCACATGGAATCCTCAGACCACACATAAAGCGTGTGTGTACAGCAAGAAGAAAACGAGCAAGCAAGCAAACACACACACACGCACGCACGCACACACACACACACACACACACACACACACACACACACACACACACACACACAAGCAAGCAAGCAAGGAACGGACACACTTACCCCGTGTTGAGATCGCACTGCTTCGAAATTCCTCACCGCATCGTGCATGGGTTTTAAAGGGGCTTCAGGTACCAGTCGGACTTTCCTTTTCCTTTTTAACTAGATACGGCATATCCGCTTGGTTTCGTTTCTCTTTGCGTCTCTCTCTGTCTCTGTCTCTCTGCTCTCTCTCTCTCTCTCTCTCCTCTCTCCTCTCTCTCTCTCGCGCTCTCTCTCTCTCTCTCCCCCCTTTCCCTCTTTTTCTCTCTTTTTCTCTCACTCCCCCCCACCCTTCTCCTCCTCCTCTCCTCTCCCTCCCCCCCCTCTCTCTCTCCTTCTCTCTCTGTCTCTCTCCCTCTATTCCTTCCCCTTTTCTCTCTCTCTTTTACTCTCCTCTCCCTCTCTCTCTCCTCTTCTCTCTCCTCTCCTCTCCCTCCCCCCCTCTCTCTCTCGTCTTCCTCCCCCTCCTCTCTCTCTCCCTCTATTTTCTCAACCCTTTTTCTCTCTCTCTTTTTCCTCTCCCTCTCCCCCCTCTTCCTTTCTCTTCCTCTTCCTCTCCTCTCCCTCCCTCCCTCTCCTCTCTCTCTCTCTCTCTCTCTCTCCTCTCGCTCTCTTTCTCTCTCTCACCCTCTCCCCCCCTCTCTGTGTCTCTCTCCCCCCTCTCTGTCTCCTCTCTCCCTCTATTCCTCCCCCTCCCCCCCTCTCTCTCTTTTTTCTCCCCCCCCCCCCCCTTCTCTCTCCTCTTCTCAACTCCCTCCCCTTCTCTCTCTCTCTCCCTCTTCTCTCTCTCTCTCTCCTCCCCTCTCCCTTTCTCTTCCTCTCTCCTTCTATTTCCTATCCCTTTTCTCTCTCTTTTTTCTCTCCCTCACCTCCCCCCTCCTCTCTCCTCCTCCTCAACTCCTTCCTCCCCTTCTCTCTCTCTCTCCCTCTATTTTTCCCTCTCCCCCTTTTCTCTCTCCTCTCTTTTTTTCCTCCTCCCTCTCCTCCCCTCCCTCTCTCTCTCTCTCCTGCCCCCCCCATCTCTGTCTCTCTCCCTCTGTTTTCCCCTCCCCTTTTCTCTCTTTTTTTCCTCTCCTACTCTCCCCCCCCCCCCTCCCCCTGCTTCCTCTCTTCCTCCTCTCCTTCCCCTTCTCTCTCTCTCTCTGTCTCTCTCCCCCCTATTTCCTCCCCCTTTTCTCTCTCTCTCTCTCTCCTTCCTCTCCCTCCCCTCCCTCTTTCTCTCCACTCTCCCCTCTCTCCCCTTCTCTCACTCTCTCTCTCCTCTCCATTTCCTCCCCCCTTTTCTCTCTCTTTTACTCCCTCCCTCTCTCCCCCCCTCCCTCTTTCTCTCTCCTCTCCATCTCTCTCTGTATCTCTCTCTCTCTCTCTCTCCCCCCCTCCCCCCCCCCCCCCCCCCCCCCCTTGTGATCCAGCTCCCTCCCTCTGTATTTCCCGTCTACATGTGTTTCATGTAGATCGATTGCCGAGAAATAATAATGAAAATACGCAATTTTGATCTGCGCCTCTATTTTTTGTCCCTCCACCCCCACCCCTCGCCCTTACTTCTTGCACCTCTCCCCTCCCCCCCCCCCCCCCCCACTGTCATAGCCGCCGCCCCCCCCCCCCCCCCACCCCACCCCCCCCCCATCACATCACTCATCTCTTCCTCTCCCCGGCACCTTCGCCAATCTCTCTCTCTCTCCCCTTTTCCGTTTTTTTTTTTTTTTTTTCAGACGGATATCATAAAAGATCGATCTGCAGCAGAAAATGGGCTTTTCGCCTGTGACCGACACCTGTCGGAGCCCTGTCAGGTCTCTTCCTGTACACGCAGGGACACGCGGACACGCTCTGTCACTGGGCCGGTTCTGCTGCTTTGGCACGTGAGGCAAGGACAGTCATTACAGGAGCAGGACACAGTCAGTTCCGTGCATTTTGTTTTCTTGTGTTTTTGTATGATGTTGGTTCAATGGACCACGAGGGTGGGGGTGGGGGGGGGGGGGGGGGGGGTTTGGGGGTTGGGGCGGGGGAAGGGGGGAGGAAGGGGATGGGTGGGTGCGCATTTCAGGGCTGTCAGGCTTGTCAAAGTCAGTTCCCGACCGAGAGAGAGAGAGAGAGAGAGAGAGAGAGAGAGGGAGACATCACAGACAGACAGACAGACAGCTCAGAACTCGAAAACCTTTGGTCTGTTGCTCTATCAAGGATTCAGATTTGAAACAAAGCCTATTCTTCCGATCTGTACTTGCTAAGCTAAACTAGGCAGTCAGATTAAGAGAGAGAGAGAGAGAGAGAGAGAGAGAGAGAGAGAGAGAGAGAGAGAGAGAGAGAGAGAAACAAGCACACAGCATTATGGAGTAGACGATTCACATACACGCACACACACACGTACACCCGCACGCACGCGCACCACACACACACACCACATTATTATTATTTTTTTTTTTTTTTTAAATCTAGGCCTAATTGCATTGTACATACCTACGTTCGCCCCAAATCGACACCAACTGTTTTGCATGCATACACCCAAAAAAAATCACATGCACACACACACACACCACACACACACACACACACACACAACACACACACACACACACACATATAACACTTACATACTGTCTAAGATCCACTGTTAGGTGGATAGACGTTAAATTAAAGAACGAACACACACCACACACACACACACACACACACACACCACACACACAACACACACACACACACACACACACACATCCGTAGTGCAAATGCTTAACAAAAGCATGCAAAGATATGCAGTCATAAAGGCACCAGTGCGAACGATAACAACAATAACACCACCACCAGCAACAACAAGGGGTTGAGGACAGGGGCGGGATGAGGTGGATATGTAGGATGGGGCGGTGGTGGGGGGAAGATACAGAGAGCGAGAGAGATAGAGAGAGAGGTGGGGGAGGGAGGGAGCGAGAGTGGTAATGGAGGTGTGTTTTAAATTGTGTGCGATGAAGACGGGGAGAGATGGGAACAGACATGCCGACCCATTCACCCTGCCCCCACGACCTGCTTTATTGTTTTCAGGAAGACATTGAATTGGCCAACAGCTTGATTGTTTTGAGGAAGACATTGGATTGGCCCAACAGCTTTATTGTTTTGATGAAGACACTGGGTTAGTCGAACGAGGTTAAGTTCTGTTAGCAGACACCCCACTCCCTCTCCCCCCCCCCCCCCCCCCCCCCCCCCCCCGCAGCCTTCTAACCCCCCCTCCCCCACCCCACCCCCCACCCCTCCTTCGTCCCTCGTCCATCATCCTCGCCTGCTGCACAGCTTTTCGGGGAGTCCCCTACTGCAATCGATCATTAGACTAGTTTTAACCCCTAATTCACTCCCCCCCCCCCCCCCCCTATTTTAATCTCTCTCCTATCCTTTTTTGCCCCATTGACCTTTTTTCTTCGTCCTTGGTAGACCCTCCAAAAGGAATTACCCCTCCCCCCTCCCAGTTCCTTTTATGAATGAAGTGGGCCGCCCCTGATGTGTTTATGTATGGTCAATGTCGTTTGTGTCTCGGAACTTTGCAGATGTGGTGGAGCGTATACGGGTCTAGTCCGCAGGCAGTGACGCCTCCCTCAAAGAAACTGACAACTGACACCGGTCCATGTAAGTTCGTTTCGTTTCGTATTATTGGCCCTGTAGTTTGCCGTCATTTGAATCTGAACCAATGGCCAGACACAGAATTGCGACACGTGATAGCAAACACTCACTGGTGCCCTAGTACAAACTGGACAGGATGGAATCAAAATGGTGGATACTCCCTTGAGACGACTTGAGCAAATAGTCACGTGGGTTATGGCCATTTGCCCCGTACACGTTGTAATAATGCTCAGCAACATGAACGGAAATGAAGGTTTGCCATGATTTCAGCGCAGAGTAGATAGGAATTGACAAACCGGATGAAATACTGGGGATGTCTTTTTTTTTTTTTTTTCTTTTGTTTTCTGAGTGTATGCGTACGCTCAACTGATGTTTTTGAATAAAAAATCGCTCGCTGCGCATCTTCTTCTTCCCCGTTCTTTTAAACAAATTTAACAAATCCTTCTAAAAAAAAAAAAAAGAAAATCCTGTGTAATAACTTTAAAAAATACTTTGAAGCCAGTTTCACCATCAGTTTTGTGCTTAATTTATTCCATTTAGTGCTGACTGGGTCTCACACATACACACCACACACACACACACACCCACACACAACAGAGCACGAACACGAGTAAAACATGTTGGGGGGGGGGGGGGGGAGCGGTTAGAGATCAGTCATACAACTTTTTCTGAAGCGCGCCCTCATCGTCCAATAGGATCTTGAAAATGTCGGTGCTCCACTCGAGTGAGTTTGGTAGTAGGTCAGATGGCGTCAGCTTAGCGACACAATGGCTCTATCAACAGGCCGGGGGCTTTGACGTTGATCTTCGGGAGGCCGGAATATGCTCGTGGTAGAGCGTCCGGAATCGTAAACCATCTTGGTGATACTGGGGTGCGAATTCGAATCTCCGCCGGGCCGTTTCGGGTACATGGGGATTTTTCCCTCGGATTTAACATTGGTTCTGACTCAATTTCCCATACAGTCCTTCGAATGAGACTATAAACCGAGGTTTCCGTGTGTGAACGCACGCATAACATCTTTGCCCACACACATAAAATCCCATCAGACCCACTTTCGGAGAAGAAGGCCAGTTTGGCCGTTGGCATGGATGACACGTTACATAAGCATAGCATGCACCTTTCCCGGAGTTGGAGTATGGCTGCCTTAATGGCGGGATAAAAAAATGGTCATACACACAAAATCCCGCTCCCTTTTGTGGGTAGATGGAGCAGTAATCTTGCCTGTCTGTACAGGGATGTCCCGCGGGATCGAGTGTCAACGTGCAGACCGCAGAAAAAGAAAAAAGTCATTGATCTTCCATACTGACCTGTTTTGATGGTCGTGGTGTATATCTGAAAAGAAGAAAGAAAGAAGACGACGACGATGGCGACGTGAAAAAAAGAAAAAAAAAACAACAAACAAACAAAAAAAAACAATGAAGGATAAAACGGAGGAAGAAAGAACGAAGAAGACTGAGGATTTATCTGAAATAGTGCAGCAAAAAGAACGTGACACACTGAAAAAGACTCGCTTCAACACTCATGATTTTTAAAAAGCTAAAACAACAATAACGTGAGCTCTGAACTCAAATAGCATCTACTTGCAGACAAAACACAAAAAAACAAAATCACAACATTAAATCTGAATGACTGTTTTATTGAAAATTAGAATTGAAAGCCTTTCTTGGTGCAAAATACTTACTAAAGAATATATTATAAAAAAAAAAAAAATGAAAAACGAAACAAAAATCAAGTGAAGTAGAAATATCTCACTTGAATCATAATAAGAAAAGACTAGAAATGAATTGTATATACCATATGTATATACTAGGGTTTTGTTTTTGCTTTTGTGGTTTTTAACATATGTTTCAAATTTATAAGTAAAGTGATAGTGCTACAGGAGGAAATACAGCACGCCATTATTCCTGAACACACCATTGGCTTATGTATGGCTCGTTCTTGTATCGTGTTCTTTGAATATACAGTTGAATGAAGTTCTGTTTTAAACACAGTTGCAACCACCGTAACAAGACGAACAATGATAAACAGACACGAGACGAAGGGGAAAATCAGTCACCCTTCTCTAGCTTTATCTCACACTTTGAATTCGGTCATAGGTTTGTTTTGTTGTGTGTGTGTGTGTGTTGTGTGTGTGGTGTGTGTGTGGTGTGTGTGTGTGTTTGTTGTTCAATCATACGTCTCCAGCAGAATGGAAAATGTACGATTTTCTCTTTACTACTGCCCAACGTTCCTTCTTTGTTGCATAAGCAAGCCCCTTCTGTTTGGAACTCTCTCCCACTTTCGATCCGCTCTGCCAAAACCGACTCTGCTTTCCCCTCTGTACTCAAAACCCATTTGTTTCAAGGAATTCTTTTTAAATAGAAAACATTTTCGTTTATTGATGTGTCATTGCGTTACGTGTTGTAAGTGTTACACTTGAAAACTGACAGTGTGCGCGCGGCGCGCGCGCGCGCGCGCAGCGTGTGTGTGTGTGTGTGTGTGTGTGTGCGTGTGTGCGGTGCGTGCGTGCGTGCGTGCGTGTGTGTGTGTTTGTGTGTGTGTGTGTGTGTGTGGTGGTGTCAATGTTGGTTGGCCCAGCCCCCCTCCCCCCCCCCCCCCCCCCCCCCCCCCCCCCCCCCCCCCCCCCCCCCCCCCCCTTGCTATCTTTCATTGTCATAACTGATGAGGTGACTGGGTTTATGGTTTTCAACAGTGATTTGTGTTTTTGACATGTTTTAAGTTAAGTATTGTGAAGCGCTGCGAGCTCTAGTGAGAAAGGGCAGCTCTATAAATGTACGTCATCATTATTATTATTATTATTAATGTTACAAGGCTAGAGTGAATGACTGTAAACCTGTTTTGTATATAAAAAAAAAATACTGAAAATATCTGGACTTGGGTAGAGAGAACAGTTTTTCCCAGCTGGGGGCAAATTTTTTTATTATGAATATAGAACACTGTCCCTTCAGTCACAGCAGATTCCGTGCGTCATCCTGCTGCACGTGCTTCTAATCCTTAGCGCTCGCGCGCGCGCGCGCGCGTGTGTGTGTGTATGTGTGTGCGCAAGCGCGCGTGTATGTGAGTGTGTGTGTGTGTGTGTGTGTGTGTGTGTGTGTGTGTGTGTGGTGCGTGCGGCGCGCGCGCGCGCGCGCGTGCGCGCGCGTATGTGTGTGTGTGTGTGTGTGTGTGTGTGTGTTGTGTGTGTGTGTGTGTGTGTGTTGTGTGTGTGTGTGTGTGTGTACCCGTGTGTGTGTGTGTGTGTGTGTGTGTGTGTGTGTACCCGTGTGTTGTGTGTGTGTGTGTACGCCGCGCGCGCGCACGCGTGCATGCATGTGATTTATATTCCACAATTATCATGTTTGTATATGAAGCATATTTAGGGGTAGGATTTCTTCCAGGAAACAAAGCTAGACTGTACTCACTTTTCCGGCAACAAAACAAAATCAAGCTGGTCTTGCTTTACTGTGGTGGAAAAAAAAAAACATTGACAAATTTTGTTTATTTTCTTAATCGAACAACGTATTTTTCATCGGTATTTTCATGATATTTTCGGAACACTTCGAGCTCCAAAAAGGAAAGAAACATCAGACGCAGAGTTTTTTCGGGGAGGAGAGCGAGAGAGAGAGAGAGAGAGAGAGAGAGAGAGAGAGAGAGAGAACAAATCTCACCGCGCCTTAATTTAGTACTTGACAACTACACTCCACCCCCTTCCGATCGATGTGACAATGCCACCAGCAGCCTCCCCACATGAAACGGACACATTTTACACCAGCCGTTTCACCCAACCTTCCAATCGATGTTTATGGCTTCTTCTCCCAAGTATTGACCCCAAACGGTTGCCCATACTTCGACCGTGAAAAAGCTTTTAGTAGTCACATGTCCGCCTGGGTTTTAAAACACGGACTACCTCCGGGTGGCGGAGTAGAGAATTCACGGGTGTTTTAACCGGGTAACAGACCTCTGGGGGAGAGGGCTGGAGAAAGAGAGCAGCTCTGGAGGACTCTGTCGGAATTTTGCTGTCAGAGGGGACCGTGGGGCTTGTTTACGATGCTGTGATCTGTATTACACTCTGGAAGGCGTAGGCACTTATAAAAGGTAGGGCTTTCTTTTGTCAAAAATTGCCGTTGTTCTTGATTTTCTTTTCTTTTTCTTTTTTTTTTAAATGGTTGATGGTTAGAGATGTGTGTGTGTGTGTGTGTGTGTGTGTGTGTGGTGTGTGTGTGTGTGTGAGAGAGAGAGAGTGAGTGTGTGTGTGTGTGTGTGTTGTGTGTGTGTGTGTGTGTGTGTGTGTGTTCGTGCATGTGTGTGTGTGTGTGTGTGTGTGTGGTGTGTGTGTGTGTGTCGTCGGTCATAACCACATCCTCTCTCTCTCTCTCTCCTCTCTCTCTCTCTCTCTCTCTCTCTCTCTCTCTCTGTCGTCATTGTTTATGGATAACTTCAATGAAATCACAGATTAGCTTTTAAACGCTGTAGGTTGCCTGTATACTTAGATACCGGGGGTTAAAAGAAAATCTCTATTTTGATGTAAAAAAAAAAAAAAAAAAACCCTAAAATTATAGGGATTAAGTTTTTGTATGGGAGAATCATCGAGTAAGTAAATGACGTTGTTCATCATGTGTCTCTGGCAAAGGTTGATTATTGCAGCTGGCTTCGATGGAACTGGCATGTTCATGACAGCATCGGATTCGCTATTTCACATGCAGCTGAATTCTGTGCATTGGTTCAGAACTATTCAAAGAAGAGCCGAAAAAAAACAATCGATAAAATAGGTCGAAACGCGTTGTGTGTGTGTGTGTGTGTGTGTGTGTGTGTGTGTGTGTGTGTGTGTTTTCTGTCTATGCTCTTGTTTCAATTTCCACTTGCAGTCACCCCCGCTCGTGATTCCAAAATCACTTGTCGTTGGTTATTGATCAGACGTGTGAAACACGACGCGTTGTGACGAAAGTTTGATCTGCATTTCAGATATTTACATACATTCGCAACGTCGTAGATCCTGAAGATAGAATGGTCGTGCGAGTGTTTTGTTCAGGAAGTCTTGAATCACAGGAAAATGAGTTCGTTTTTTTTTTTACTCTCTCTCTTCTTTTTATATCTAGAATGAAGTGATGTTATTCAGCAACGTATTCCATGAAATGGTGTAGGGCAACCCTCCTTTTTCAAATCAGTTCTCCAGCTCATGGTTTCAGCAAACGATGAAGAATAAACCAGCTTGATGCACAGTAGTCTGCGGAGGGGTTTTTAAAGCACGAAGTACAGTGTTAGCCTAGCTCGTGAATACATCAACTAAAATGGCTCGTGGAATGTTATTCTTTGTGAATTCCCTTTTTAGTGGGTCATGGCTTTTGTGAATGCTAACCCGTCTGTCTGTCCGTCTGTCTGTCTTTTCTGTCTGTCTCATCCCTCTCCCTCCCTCCTCTGTCTGTCTGCCTCTCTCTCTCTCTCTCTCTCCGTCTCTGCCTCCTCTCTCTCCTCTTCTCTCTCTCTCTGTCTGTCTCTTCTGTCTGTCTCTCTGTCTGTCTGTCTCTTCCTACCCTCCTTACCTCCCCCTGTCTCTACAATCATCTCCGTGTTTGGTTTCCTGGGTCCTGTCTCCGCCACCATCTCTGATTCTTCCATTCCTTGTCGCTGCTGTCTTCTGTTTTATGTATCCCCTTTTGCCTTGCATCCTTTATGTCTTGTTTGTCCTCTCTTCTCTCGCTCTCTCTCTCTGTCTTCTCTCTATCTCTATGTCTCTGTCTGTCTGTCTGGCTGACTCTCTCTCTCAATCTCTCTCTCTCTCTCTCTCTCATCTCTCTCATCTCTCTCTCTCTGTTCTCTGTCTGTTGTTTGTTTGCCCTCTTCTCTCTGTCTGTCTGTCTGTCGGTCTGTCCCCCTTCTTCTCGCTCTCTCTCGCTCCCCGCCTCTCTCCTCTTTGAGTGTGTGTGTGTTGTGTGTGTGTGCGCGCGTCGCGCGGGCAGCGGGTGGATGTGTGTGTGTGTGTGTGTGTGTGTGTGTGTGTGTGTTTGTGTGTTCCTAACTATCAATGTGTACACGAAATTTCACCTTTCCGCTTGTGGTTCCCCGCTAAACATGTATTGGACCCGAATTGTCATGTTCTGCACATTTATAACAACCCAACACAGCCCTTCACACGTCGAAAGAGAAGAGATAACCTAGAGAGAGAGAGAGAGAGGAGAGAACGAGAGACCTCTATAGATATGTACTCTAGCATATCAGAGCTACCCAGCTAGGGGTTTTATTGTATGTAGGGGTGAGATATATAGACGTTGTAGATCTCGCTCGCTCTCTCGCGAGAGCGAATCGCGCTATACATAGGTCGAACTAGAAGAAGAGACAGACATCCACCTCCGACTTCGAACGCCGATGTCGTCATGGAGGATCTATGCGGGTTACCTCTCACTGGAGAGTATTGAAGGGAGGGTAGGGAGAGAGCGAGCGCGAGACGAGAGCGAGCGAGAGAGAGTAGAGAGGAGAGAGATGAGCGCGATTAGATAGAGGGATAGAGAGATAGATAATCTGACACGCTCAATGGGGAATGTACTTGAGAAGGTTGGGAAGGAACGAAGCGATCTAGTGACCCTGAACATAAAGAGGCCGTAGTGTCGAGAGGCAGGATCATAACAAAGCAGGAGAGAGAGAGGTACATAGTGCGCGATGTTTTAACATCGGCTTCGGCCAAATTCTCCAAAGAAACCACTAGTTCCCCAAGCCAAGAGGAGAGAGGATGATAGAGATAGAAGGCAGAGAGAGAGAGAGAGCAGAAAATTGAAATAGTTTGTACAGGTTATGTTTTCAACACTACTAGTGTTCCAACAACATGGGTAGCGCAGATGAATTCGTTTTTGCGAGTTGACATCAAACAAAATCGATCGAAATGATACAAATTGATCGATCTTAAATTAACAGCATGCAAACAAAACAACCACCCACCACACATCGCCACACACACTCGCTCGCCGCACAGCATGCACACAACACACACCCACAACAGACACACACACGCACGCGGAACGGTTGTATGTGGTTTGGGGGGGTGTCAATTGACCCAACACGATGATTTTCGGAACCTCGCCCCTTCTGACGCATGAACTTGGTTTAAAAAGGGATATCAATCAGGTTTTAAAAAAAATAGACTTCCCTTAGAAGTACCGACTCGCCGGCAGTTAGCCCTGCCCCGTCATCCTGCCAAGTTAACCCGGAGTAAGCTGCAGACAGAGCCAGCCTTCTCCTTCTCATCGTTCCCCTCTGCAACCCCTATCAGCGCACTGGCCGGCATGATTATCTCTTCTGTTGTGTGAGCTTACTCATTTCCGATCGTCACAGATGCCGGAACTCGAGACCTCACAGACATCGTATAGGCTCAATATGGTTTCTTCTCTGCTACAGAGTTACTTATACCACAAATGAAGGATTTAAAAAAAAAAAAAAAAAAAGATCGCAAATCCAAAACAACTAACATTCAGTAAACGGCCAAAACCCGGTTGGTGTTCATGGATTCCATAGAATTTTCCTACCCGACTCT